>JBBPBX010047826.1:0-10612 GCA_038048925.1 Garcialebias charrua | reverse complement strand
TTTTTGATTTTTACTCATGTCTCTGAGAGTCTGCCTGTCTGCACCACTGGGCTCATCCCTCAACACCACACCGAATCGTGGCACATTGTTATAGACCATGTGCTATTCATGTTTTCAGGTGTCAAAAATCCTAGGTTTTGACTACCGGTAAATTTCTTTGGTCTTAAGAGGCTACTCCAGTCACATAGAAACAATATGTCTCTGCCTCTGTGGTCATGAATTTCTGAATTAGACATCTGGTTTCTTTCCAGTGTTAATGAGTTATATCACGCCTTAGATTTGGACATACTGGATTAAATGAATCGTTATTCATTATAGGGAAACATAATACAGGAAAATGTGAGTACTGTGGTGAGGATGAGGACATAGAACATGTGTTAATACATTGCCAACAGAATTGTCAGAAATGAAAGAAATCAACTGACTAACAGACTCACTGCAATGAAAATAAGATTAGAGGACAATTCAAAATCTGAAAGTACCCGAGCCTTAATACATTACTTGAAACAAACTCGATTATTAGAAAGAATATAGTTTTTATTTTATTTATTTATTTTGAGCGTTGATCCAGTCCATACTCCACACCAGTAGGTGGCGGTAATGGACCTTTCAGTTGTTTGCCAACCGTCAAAAAAGAAGAAAAAAAAGAAGAAGAAGACGTGTCCCGTGACTTCTTTAGCACAACAACAAGCTCCGAACAGTGTTCCGAGATCTGACAAGTATCTGAACTTTTGTTTTATACTGCCATCACTACAAGCTGCTGCTCATTGTCTGTGGAGAGTAAGTTATTTCATGTTAGCGTCTCTGTTAGCATCTGCAGCTGTTAGCAGCTAACTTGTATCATCTAGTTTGGTGACTGCATCTGTTTTGCTGTTCAGGGCAGGAGCTACGTGTCAGACCACCACCAACCACGTTGTTTCTATAACAGGTATGGTTTGTAATTTCTAGTCAAAATTGTTCAATATTATTTTGTGACGCATTAAGAAGGTTTTCAAGTTGTTGTTTTTTTCCTGATGCATGCTCAGTTTTTTGTGTGTGTGTCTGAAAGTAGTAAAAGGCCTGTCATTACCCTATCTGTTACGGAAACACGATCCGTACTCTGCTTCCGGGTCGCACGGATCGCCTTTGTTTATAAATCAAAACCGTTTTAATTTATTTAGAAAAGTACGTGCTCTATCTCCACCCATCTTCATGTAACTAATTTACGCCACTCGTATTTCCGTTACAAATCATGCCTGGACTGAATGAGAAAAATTCTTCTTCTTCTTCTTCTTCTTCTTCTTCTTCTTCTTCTTCTTCTTCTTCTTCTTCTTCTTCTTCTTCTTCTTCTTCTTGTGTTTAATGGCGGGTGTTATCTAACGTTAAAGCTGAACTGACATAATCTTGTAACGTTGGTTACGTATCGTAACCCCAGATTCTACGAGTATAGCGAGCCCTTTAGCTCGCTTTTCTCTTCTTCATTCAGTAGGCGCTGACGCGCGGGGGAGACTTCCAATAAGCGAGCTAAAGGGCGAGCTATACGAAGGTAGAACTATGCATCATATTGCACTACAGGTACATATATATGTTTTATCATTCAACTATGTTCGTTTTTGCAGACAAACTTATAAATATATTTAATTTTGATTTAAAATTGATTTTAAACTTCGCGCCGTGTTTATTCATGGGAAATCCGATTTCACACGAACGCAGCATATGTGACGTAACGAGACGTAGAAGCAGCCTGCGTCTGTCAGCAGCTTGCCTCGGAGCTGCCTTTTTTTCTTTTTTTTTACTTGACAAATGCAGTTACCGGTACGTTATGTCGCCTTTGGGTGTTCTAATATCATCAGTGAACAAGTGAGCCTTTTCACTTTCCCAAAAGAAGAAATACTTTGTCTGGGAATGGAATATTGTCCCTTTCACATATATATGTAATTTATCTTTTTCGACAGGAACATTCACAGACAGAATGAAAGTAGCTAAGGTTGTTCCACTCTTTAAAAATGGTGATAAATGTGCATTTACTAATTACAGACCAATTTCCTTGTTGCCACAGTTTTCAAAAATTTTAGAAAAATTATTTGTTAATAGATTGGACAAATTTGTTGATGGGCAAAATATTTTAAGTGAAAGTCAGTATGGGTTTAGAGCAAAGAAGTCTACATCTATGGCTCTCATGGAGTTTATGGAAGAATTGACTACAGCTGTCGATAACAAACAATATGGTATAAGTATATTTGTCGACTTAAAAAAAGGCTTTCGATACAATAGATCACACCATTTTCCTTGAGAAATTGAATGTGTATGGCAGGGGTGCCCAACCTTTTTTGAACTAAGGGCTACTTTTGAAGTCGGCGGTTTGCCGAGAGCTACTCGTCCAGTCTCAGTATCAAAAAACATAATTTTTCATCTCTCTACTCCTCACTTCTTTAAAGTAAATAAAACAGAACGTAATGTGTTGCTAGTTTTATTTAATTAAAGTATTTTATCAAAGTAAAAGAACACAATATTTGAAAAGCACACCATATTTTTTTAAAGAAACGAATAAACAACTGAAAACTCCCTCATTTACACTAACTATTTACAAAAAGTGACTTACAAAGGTGCAGACTTACAAATCTCCAACAACTATTTCAAACATCAATAAAACCTAAATATCAAAACTAGGCAGCTGCTCTGTGCAGCAGGATGCTGTGTCATCTGGTGCAAGCTGTATAAAATAAATGTGTCTCTACCTTAGTGGGACTTCTGACACTGTGGTTGTGAGGCGCAGGCAGGTCTCCAGATGATCATCAGTCATTGTGGATCTGTTTTTGGACTTGATGATTTTCATGTGTGAAAAAGCAGACTCACACAGGTAGGTAGATCCAAAAAGTGCTGTTAAGTTCAAAGCACATCTTCGGATGTTAGGATACTTTTCTTCTGGCAGCAGAATCAAGAACTCTCCATCCACGCCAGGTGATGCTCTGGATTTGATCTCAATGTCATTTTGCAGATTTTCAACACCAGAGCTGTCCAGCTGAAACACAGACACCAATTTGGACACAATGTCATCCACATCAACATTTCCAAAAGGATAACACAGGTAGCTGGTAACAGGCTACTCATCAAACTGAAGAGAGAAACACTCACGTTGTTCCACGTCCTTTTTTAGCTGGTCCTCCACATCAACAGCCATTCCCTCACATGGCCGTGTCACTGTTTGTCTGGACAACTGCACGTCTTTAATAGCAGCTACGATCTCACTTTTATTTTTTAAATCATGAAAAGGCGCATCTGCTGCCTCAATGAACACTTCTTTCATAACTTCTCCATCGCTGAAAGACTTTTTATGTTGAGCCAGGATGCAGCTAACACGGTAGGAAGCTATCTTTACCTTTTGTGCTGGGCTGCGAGCTTGTTTTTATTTATTGAATTACAGATGAGGCAAATAGACTTCGAATTAGAATAAACAAAAAAATAATCCTCCTCCCATTCTGTGTGAAAATAGTATGTTTTCGTTTGCTTGTTCGCTAGTTTTCCTTCCATGTTACTGCGTACTGACATTCACTCCACAGCGCTCTCACGCACCGAGCTCCACTGCTGTCTTAAAGTCTTGTCAGTCACCGCACCCAAAACTCGCGAGACTATGTCTGTGAGCATACAAGATGGGGAGGACTGAGGAAAGTGTTGCTGCGCATTGGCATATAGTCATTCCTCCCTCCACCTCTTCTGCTGGAGTTAGAATGAAGCTTAGCAGCGGACATTTCACCTTGTTAACAGCTGACAGCCGGCTCGTCAGCTGTTAGACAGGTTGCGTTTCGCGGGCAAATGGGAACCAGCTGGCGGGCGACCGGTCGCCCGCGAGCGACTGGTTGGGCACACCTGGTGTATGGCATTAGAGGACCAGCGCTACAGTGGGTACATAGTTATTTGAATGATAGGAAGCAGTTCGTACAGATTGATGATGTAAGATCTGATTATTGTAATATCACCTGTGGAGTTCCCCAAGGCTCTGTACTTGGACCTAAGTTGTTTATTTTATATGTTAATGATTTGGTTAATGTGTCAGGACTCCTCAGATGTATCCTCTTTGCAGATGACACTACTTTCTTTTGTTTAGGTGAGGATATGAATCAGATGTTGGAATTGATGAAGAAAGAGTTTGTCAAAATACAGACTTGGTTTAAACTAAACAAATTATCATTAAATCTAGAAAAGACCCATTATATGATATTTGGTAATAAAAAGAAAGCTGCAGATGTCCAATTTGCAATTGAGGATGGAGAGATCTGTAGAGTGAGTGAGATTAAGTTCTTGGGTGTTGTCATTGATGACAAAATAACTTGGAAAAAACATGTAGACTCTGTAAAAATGAAAATTTCGAAATCCATTGCTGTACTGTATAAGGTTAGGGACCTTTTGAATGACAAAGCGTTGTATCTGTTGTATAACACCATCATTGTCCCACATTTAATTTATTGCATTAATGTTTGGGGAAAAGCATGTAAAACTATTACAAAACCTATTTTTATTTTACAGAAAAGAGCCATAAGGATTATTGCAAGAAAACATTACTGTCATCCATCTAGTATATTATTTTTTCAATTGAAATTACTGATGTTCCATGATTTAGTAGATTACCATATTTTAATGTTGATGTATAAGGCTAATAACAATGCACTACCCTTAAATATTCAGTCACATTTTGTTAAAAGATCAAGCTGTTGCAATCTGAAGGGAACTGATGTATTCGTAAAGACACAATACAGAACCAGCTTGAAGGGACGGTCTACCTCAGTCCAGGGAGTTGGATTGTGGAATGACTTAAGGCCGAGATACACTGAAGCAGACTCCGTATACGCGCGTATGCGCGCATATTTTGTGCGTATGTTTTCGCTTCTATACTTTCAGAAACTATCAGCTTTCAAACGCTCGCGTTCTCCTTGTTGTAATATGAGCAGCTGAGCACGGAGGGGACTCAACTGAGCTCGCTGATTGGTCACTTTGACACGCCTACTGAAATGATTGACAGATTTCAGTCAGCTCAAAGTGAAACCTATCATGAGCAGCTCGCTGAAGACCGCTGCGGTGTTCTGATGCGGTGTTTCTACTATATATGTTATAAAAAGTTCTCTCAGAAATAAAAATAATAACAGGGAGTGCTTTTCCTGCAGCACACAGCCCACCAGGGAATATATAAAACATTGCGCACCCAGGTAGGACCTGAATTCATTCATTTCATTCATCGAGTGAACGGAGGAAGAAGCGGTTACTTGACTTTAGGCAAAAAAACAAAAGAAAAGGCCCGATCAGCGATAAAAAAGAGGAATTTATTTAATTTGTGTAACATACAAAACAGTCCGGCGCCGGGGAAGTTTAGGTCAGACACCGCGCATCGCGTATGCGCATCGCGTATGCGTAGTAAAAAAATACTTTTGCGCGTACTTGCCCTGAGGGGCTACGCGGGGCTACGCTTTTGCCACAGCGTACGTACGCTGCGTATAGGCGTATCGTGAGGACGCTCGAGTGTATCTCGCCCTTTAGAGTGTGATATAAAAAAAGCAATGTCAATGTTTGTGTTTAAAAAAAATGTTAAAAAGTGAATTGTTGAAGAAATACGTATAAAGTAGATCAATGTGTAATATCTCGAAATTTGAAAATTGAGATGTGTTATTCCTTTTTTTCATTAGTACTTAAATATAATTATTGTTTGAAATGATTTTTTATTTTGAAAAGGGGCAGACCTAATAAGATATTTTCTTCTTCTGCCGCCTTTCATTTTATACATGTATTTTATTTTTTATACAAGAAGCGTGTTTGTTGTGTGTTCTTTTTTATAAAATGAATAAAAAATAAATAAAAATAAATAAAGCTGCCACCCCCCTCGGAGCCTCCTCGCTTCCTGATAAGGTAAAAATCAAATAAATACGGGTGCAGACCTAAATTAGAACCTGCTGTTTCTTGTTCATCTAACTTTCTGCTTCCCAAACTGAAGACATGTAGCTCAAATATTCACTTAGATTGATAAATTCGTCGGGTTTTAAATTGTCCGTCCTAATATGTAAATGCAAAACCGCGGAGCCCTCTACGTCTCGTTACGTCACATATGCTGCGTTCGCGTGAAATCGGATTTCCCATGAATAAACACGGCGTGAAGTTTAAAATCAATTTAAAATCAAAATTAAATATATTTATAAGTTTGTTTGCAAAAACGAACATAGTTGAATGATAAAACATATATTTGTAGTGCAATATGATGCATAGTTACAAGATGATGTCAGTGCAGCTTTAAAGTGGCACTCAACACAGGTTGAGACAGTAACTCCTCCCCCGAAGCCGATTCAAAATTCCCCTCAAAATGGGCTTGTTGAGAGACAAGGGGGGAGGAGGTGTTTTTTTTTTTGCTGCTTTCACGCCTCCTCCAGCAAACAACCTAAAACAAACTAAAACTTTAGCCAACGACATAAACCAAGCAACAAGAATAAACATGTAGATGTTTTTATATATTCCACCCGATCTATCCAAAACCAAAGGCTTAGAAAAAAATTGAATACCCAAAGTTCTCCGTGTCCGGGGCTCGAACTCAGGTCTCCCGGGTCACAACCCAGCTGTTATACCACTGACCTAACTTGGCATTCACACATCACTCCTCTGTCGCACACTATTAAAACAAACCCAACCAGACAGTTTCAATGAAGTGAAAAATCTTTTTAAAATAAATAAGTTAAAATACACAAATAACTAGTGCCATTCCGAAAACTATAATATGCTTTGTTGCAGAGTTTTTCAGGAGTGAAATGTACCACTCCCATATAAGGTATGCACTGGAGGGAGGACCGTGTCATCTCTGCAGGGGATTGGCTCTGCTTGAACCAAGTTCGTGACGAAAGCTTGCGAAAACACGTAACTTTGCGAATCCTAGGCCAACAAGAAAATTAAGGTGCAATAACCTCTGTTCAACCCATAGGGCTACCGTAAACACGTTTTTAGACCAAATATTGCCGATTTAAACAAATACGAACAATTACATGAAAATTAACACAGACATAGTGCTATGAAACCTTTTAAACACATTCTAGGGAGTTTATCAGCTAAAAAAAGTTAAATTTGCATTTAGTTCCTCTTTAAGATGCATTATCGCCATCTACTGTGCTGGAGTGTGGGCCAGAGTATTTTTCAAACCTACTACCTACGGTACCTAAACTATATTCTTGCATACAGTTTTGTTTCCTTAAGAAATTTAATAAGTAAGTACCTCATTTATCTTGTCATGTTTAACTAATACCCTGTCCACTCGTAATGTCTCCATCCCATATTTTCTTATTTCCTGTTTTAATTTTTCTCTACTCACCCTATATTTTTCACAGTGGACTATTACATGTTCTACTGTCTCCATGTCCATGCCACAATCACAAAGACCTGTTGGATGTTTCCCTATCAAATGCAAAATTTTATTTAATCCTGTGTGACCAAGCCGTAATCTTGTCATCACCACTTGATCCTTTCGACTTCGTCCAATCATTTCCATTCTCCCTACTTTCTTCTGTATCTGAAACAGATGACGACCTTTAGTCTCCTCCTCCCAGAGTCGCTGCCAATCAGAGTTAACTTGGTTTTTAATAATAGATTTCATTTCAGATTTACCAAATGCGATTTCCATGATTCCAACTTGTTTTAGAGATAATTTAGCAAGATGATCTGCTACATCATTCCCCTCTATATTCTTATGAGCAGGTATCCACATGAGCGTAACCTGTACTTTAGCTTGTGTAAGTCTAAATATAACTTCATATATTTCATATACCAGTTCCTGATGACTGTTGGATGAGAAATTCAAAATAGACATTAACGATGATAATGAATCTGAACATATAAGTACTCTATTTTTCATATTTTGTTCTACCCATTGTAACGCCATTAGAATTGCTAACATTTCCACTGTATACACAGCTACGTGATCAGACGTTCTTTGCTTCATAATTATATTTAGCTCAGGAATAACATAAGCAAATCCTGTTTTACCTGATTCTGAATCCTTTGAACCATCTGTATATATGAGGAGCCAAGATGGTGTAGTGGTTAGGGCGTTTGACTTGGGACCCGAAGGACGCGGGTTCGCGTCCCGGCCACTACACACCTTGGGGTGTCTATGAGTGCACACCTATTTCTCCAGCTCCCCGAGCGCCCTCTGGCTGCTCACTGCACCACCTGGGGTGGTTGGGTTAAATGCAGAGACGAATTTCGTCTGTGTATGGGAAACATACGCAGATGACAGACAAACACATTATTATTATATATAGTAAGAAAAGATGTACTGTACTGTATATGCATTAAGTTTATCTTGTACAAAATCTACACAATTCATATCTTTATTAAACTGTATTTTTTCATAGACCTCTAAATCTACAGTCAAATTTGGAAATAACCAAAAAGGTGTAACTGAATATGGCACGGCAGCGCAATATCTTTTTTCTTTTATTCCCATTTCTGTAGCACAGGGGTCACCAACGTGGTGCACGCGGGCACCCGGGTGCCCCCAAGGACCATTTGAGGTGCCCTCGGACCTGTTCTAAAAATAGCACAACTCACTACTACCGGTAAGCTGCATTGTTTTATTCAGTTGTTATTCTTTTTTGTATTTATATATAGTTTAAAATGTCTATCTTAAAAATATGTTCTTAAAAATATGTTTATTACACATTTTTTTCAATTTACGCTTCGTTATTTCCGAAGAGTTTATCAAACTGGTGCCCTTTGTATGACTCCGTACCCACGAAGTAGCTCTCAGTTTCAAAAAGGTTGGTGACCCCTGCTGTAGCACATTTATTTGCTGCCCAAGCAAAACGGTCTATTTTAGCCTTTCCACTCTCCCAACATGGCGTCAAAATTCTTACTGCTGGATGGCACTCCTTCTTATGTCCCTGTAAGCTTACCCAATAATTCATCAGGTTTTGCTTGTATCTTAATTGTAACGGGAGCTCCCCCATTTCCACCTGCACTGCACCTGATGGAGAGGTCTTCATGGCTCCACAGCATAATCTTAAAGCTTGATTCTGAATTACGTCCAATTTATTAAGTGTAGTTTTCGCAGCCTGCCTATACACTATGCATCCATAGTCCATTACCGACCTTATCAGAGCAACATAAATCTTTTTTAAATTGACTTTATCTGCCCCCCAATCTAGTCCTGTTAAACACCTCATCAAATTCACAACTTTTTTACATTTTCCCTCAATATATTTGACATGATCATCCCAAAGGAGTTTTGAATCAAGCATGATTCCCAGAAACCGAAATTTACTTACTTTTTCTAATTTTTCCCCATACAGTGTTAAATCTATTTCCTCAATCATCCTTCTACTAAAAACAACTGTCTTTGTCTTATTTACTGAGAATTTAACTCCCCAGTCATAAGCCCAATTTTCAACAGATTTAATGGCATTTTGCATTTTTTCATATACAAATCTAACGTTTCGTCCTCTTCTCCACAAGGCTCCATCATCCGCAAATAACGATTGCATGATATTCTTATCAAGTCCAGAGAAAACATCATTTACCATGATTGAAAACAGTAAAGGACTTATGATACTGCCCTGTGGAGTTCCATTATCAACTTTATATTTATTTGATCTCACTATACCTATCTGTACCTGTATGACTCTATCAATCAAAAAATTTTGATCCAACTATATGCCCTCCCCGTTATTCCCATTTTATATAATTTGATAAGCAACCCATTCCTCCATACCATGTCATATGCCTTCTCAACATCAAAAAATACTGCTACTACGACCTCCCTGTTTACCTGAGCTTTCCTAATATCTGATTCCAAACACACAACAGGATCCATCGTACCCCTTCCTTTTCTAAATCCGCTTTGGTATGATGAAAGTAATCCTCGACTTTCTATATAATATGGAAACCTTTCAGTTATCATTCTTTCCATAATCTTTCCCATACATGAAGTAAGCGCAATGGGCCTATAGCTTGAAGGGTTTGTTGGATCCTTTCCTGGTTTGAGAATTGGTATTATAATTGCCTCCTTCCAATTACTAGGTAACTTTCCTTCTTCCCATATTTTATTAAACATGCCTAAAAGTTTTCCATTAGCTTGATGTCCTAAGTGTTTTAACATAATATAACATATTTGATCTTTTCCGGGTGCTGTTAAACCTGATTTAAGTATTGCCCTCTTCATTTCTTGCATGGAAAAAGGTGCATCCATGATATGACCTAGTGGTGTTACACTATCCAAAATTATCTCGTTTGCCCTTTTTGTTTGGTCCCCCCTGCACTTTCCCTGCTCTGATAAATTATCTGAACTATGGATCATTGCAAATGTTTTTGCCATTATTTCTACTTTCTCTTCAGTTTTTATCACTGTTCCTTTGTCATGTTTTAAAATTGGGTATGTCCTTTCACGTCTATTCCCTTTCATGGTCTTTATCATTCCCCATACCTTAGCTATAGGAGTCATTCTGCCTATTGTGTCACAATAATCCCTCCATTTAGCTTTTTTTGCCTTCTTGATAACTTTCCTTACCTCCGCTTGAGCTTTTTTATAGTAAATTAAACGTTCAAAATTATGTGTTCTCTTCAGCATTCTAAAAGCTCGATTTCTTTTCCTTCTTGCTGCACTACACTCTTG
>JBBPBX010047825.1:10078-25992 GCA_038048925.1 Garcialebias charrua | reverse complement strand
TATATATATACTGTATATATATATATATAGATATATATAGATAGACAGACAGACAGACAGACAGACAGACAGACAGACAGACAGACAGACAGACAGATAGACAGACAGACAGAAGCTGATCGTGCAGATCATCCATCAATCAACCAATTGTGTGTTATGTCCAATCTTATTTTTTTAAACCGCGATAGAGCGAGTCTGTGAAAAACAAACAATAAAGTAGCGAGGGACTACTAGTCAAGTCAAATGAAATTTATTTGTATAGCACATTTAAAACAGGAATTGTTACCAAAGTGCTAAGATTTTCATATGTTAAGGAATGACATGGAGGTAGCTGTTTTGGATCAATAAAGAAATAAAATAAATAGGATGCATAATCTCATGCAGTATCACAAGCTGTAAGTGTTGTGGATCGCTATCGGCTAACTTTAATGGTTATGAATGGTTTGATGGTTGTGGTGCACCCAAAGGTGCATATCAAATGGTGACATATAGGCAGGTTTAAATCCAACAAAAGTATTTAATAAATGAAAGCAAAAATCAAACAGGTGAAACAAGGAAACTATACAGAGTAAACTTACAGATGGTGATCTGATAACTTCAAGAAACCAAGACAATACATGGGTTGGTAAGGAGGATTGTAGAGGGACAACGGGTGAGAATCTCCTGGTGAACAATCAAATTGTGTAAAGCAATCAGGGAAGCTGAGGGAAACAATGGCTAAGAAACTCAGAAGCACAACAACAAAACACGGGGCGGCCGTGGTGTAGTGGTAATGGCAGTCGACCCCTGATCGGAAGGTTGGAGGTTCGAATCCCGCATCCGCCCACCATGTGTCGTTGTGTCCCTGGGCAAGACACTTAACCCCGAGTTGCTCCCGGTAGGTCTGGATGGCGCCTTGCAAGGCAGGCTACCACTACCGGTGTATGAATGTCTGAATGAATGGGTGGATGGCTGGTATTGTAAAGCGCTTTGGGGCCCCTCACAGGGGGCTGGAAAGCGCTATATAAATAAGCTCCATTTACCATTTACCAAAACTCCAAACATGACTAAAACACATACCCTACCTAAAACAGCATCATGCATCATAATACTGTATGTACAAAACAATAATACCAAAAATTGTTTTCTGTTATATAAATTAAATAATTTTAAAACAAATTTCCAATTAATAGTAAAATAGTGAGGCATTTTAATCTTTCTAGATACAGTAATGGTTAAAATTAAAGATTAAAGAAGCTACAGCAAAAAAGGTCACATTCATTTTATTCTGAACAGAAAAAAATTAGATATACTGTACCAATTTGAACAATTTGTCGAAATAAAAAAAGTTTAGTACCATATTTTTCGGACTATAAGGCGCTCTTAAAATCCATAAATTTTCTCAAAAATCAACATTGAGCCTTGTAATCTGGTGTGCCTTATGTGTATTAAATAAATATATTAAATAATATACGGTAATTGAGTTAGTAATCACTTTAGACATCCAGGGCTATCAATATCAGAAAAGGTCATATTTTTCATGTTAGCGCGCTTTTAGGTGTAAGGTTTGCATTCATGCACTGATCTTCTACTGTTGCAGTAACAAATAATAATATTGTAATGTAATAAGTTTTATTTATGATTCCAGTTCCAGTTTCGCCTTCTCAATTTTCCAGTTTAAGAAACCTCTAATGGGGATGAAGACAAATATTCAGAATAAAAACATACCGTCGTAATCTCTTGCAAGGCAACAAATATGAGTTAATTCCCGTTATATTTGCTTTCGTATAGAATAGTCTCCTCTAAAGTTACAAAGTGTTTTTCCAAGCAGAATTTATGCCATGAAAAATGTGTCACTGATTTTCTCAGCCTTAGCAGCTGGTGGTGTCAACGCTGCTGCAATCAGTGACACCGAGACGATCAAGGTTGCATCGGGTTCCACATCGTTTTTTGAGGTGGGGGTGTTGATCATGACACTGAGGCAGTTGCTAAATCAGCCGTCACTCTCTATGCTAATTTCATCCATTTTGTTTTTAATGAACTGATTAGCGTGTGAGCGAACAGGGGGTAATTATTCTAATTGAGGAGAGAGACGGGAGCAAGGCAGGGGGTGAGGAAAAGGTGTGCCATGAGTGTGCTAGATAGATGAGAGGTGTCTATATGTCTGTGGTTATGTCTGCATGGGGTGGGGGGGTCGTTTTCGAGTGGGGTTTGTGGGGGGTGTCACCATAAAACAGACAAATGCATCAATGGAGATACAGACAGTCGAGCTTCTATAATGTAAAAATAATTATATAGGCCATGTCTGGAGGATTCAAACACATCACGTCTTGATGAGCAGACGCTTCCAGACGACAGTAATCTGTCCCAAAAAGGTTCTTCTTGCTCTACTTAGAGCTAGTTTCTTTATTTTCTTCAGCATATTCCCATAGTGAGGCACATGCAAACAGCTAATCCCAACTAATTTGGTAATGTTAGAAGAAAATAAAAATCCTGGCGCGAACAACTGAGAAAAAGTTGTTGGAGTCCACGCTGCGAAGCGAGCCAGAAAACGAACGCAGACGGGCTTGTGCGGAACGCCAAAAAGATGGACAGAGGAAGTGGAACAGGAGGGGAAATGACAAACAAATAGCTGCGCGTGAGCACATTTTTTTTTTTTTGTACTTTTTCCGAATTCCCCGCTCCCTTGGTGTGTGATGAACGGTAGGCAGGGGGACCTGAAGGTTGCACTTTGCCTTCGACGACTCTCTGTCATGCTGTCCTATTTTTAATTTCATGGCATTTCTGTTCGCGTCGCCTCCGGCTAAAGCCATACATGGGCATTACACAACACTCTCAGTGTGCCATTTTCTTTGAATTATATTTGTCTTGTAGTGGCATTCACATTTCACTGTGAAATTAACTGTGTTTCCATGACTGCGCCCATAGACTATACGTAATGGCATGCATTACTGCTCTCTCACATCACACTACATTGTCAAGAAGCAAAGGCAGGAACAAATAGAAGAATGGCTGTGCTTTAAACAGTACCTGTCCCCTGCAATTGTTTTCTTTTTTTTTTTTTTTCCTTTTTGCTCAAAGGTTACAGTCTGCAGGCGTAAACATTGAGAGGAACACTGTGAAATGCATTCCCCCATAAAGAAATAGCACGACAAAATGACCCTATCAGAGCAAATAGTAAACATTTTTTATGATTCCAAAATGTTATTAGAGTCTGAAATTCAAAATGTTACAACTGTTCTCCTATTTTCAGTATGCATATATTTAATGTGATCATATTTATGGTGATGTTTATGTTTTAAATGTGTGTTTTGCAGCAACCATGGGCAATCACCTCCTGACGAACCCGGTGTTGCAGACTCGTTCTGGCACCTCTCCTTACAACACTCTGCTGGCTGAAAGCTTCACCCCGCCCTCACCTGGAGTCTTTAACTCCACAGGTTGGCTCCTCATAAACACCTCAGTCAGTGTGGGCAGTCCTGTCAGTGTGTGTGTGTGTGTGTGTGTATGTGTGTGTGCAACATCATGTCAGCTTGCTGTCCTTCTCACGGTTTCTCTGTCAGTACTTTGACATGGTATGTGCACACTCACTGCTGTTGAGCGTTTGCATGTGTGTGTGTGTGTGTGTGTGTATGAGCGAGAGAGAGGCTTTGCTTTGTATGTGTGTGTGCGTCTTCTTTCCCCAGACTATGTAGCTGTCAGACGGATTCACTAGGCTGTGCAGAACAGAGCCAAACGGTGCCTTCAGCCCAACCAGCCATCTGGTCAGATCTTGAATCTTCATGAGAACAGCCACAAATTGATTAGAAGTTTAGCTACAGCTGTGACTGCCAGGTTTCTTGAGAATGGTTTTTCCTGTTCACTGGAAATAAAAAGAGTCGGCCTAAAATCATGACAAGGCATCAGACGTGTCTGTGGCGAGGGACAGTCCATCTGGATGCAGGTCACGAGTGCTCGTTGTAAGAACTGCAGACTTCCCACTCCACTTTTGGATGCCTCCAACTGCACATTTTTTGACAAATGTTGTTAATTGCCTCTCAACAGTACAAATATTAACAACGTTAAATGAGCACTGTGAGTGTCTTGTGCTGGCTGATGGGTGAGTTCACACCCGCAGACTCTCTGGCCTTGTCTCCGCGGACTGAAATTCAAGGCGGCGTTTCTGTTAAATATTTTAAAGCCTTTCTGTACAATACATCAAGCCTGATGGCCACGGGCCTCGAAGTCAAGTCATTTTTAGAAAAGACTGGTAAAGGATAGGAAAAGCACTTCATTAGAATGTCTAATTACCCACACAGCCACCCAAGACGAACGTTGATTAAAGTCAAACTGCACATTAAATTTTTAAAATGAACACACTTCCTCTTTTCTGGGCAGCTGTGGCTTTTCTTTTGCTGTGGTGAAAAGTTTGGTAGAAAATCCACAACTTTTTTATTTTTGCATGTGTGCAAGGGGATTCATAAAATAAACATTACTGTTAGTGTACAAGTTTTTGTGAATTATGTATATTTGTTTAGTTCCTACTGATAGTAGCAAATAAAGAGCCCATTTATAAGTGGGTTAATAGGGATTTTATATGTATGGTGTCAGCTTAAAATGCGTGCACCGTGTTTTGGTGAAACATCAAGCTGTCGTTGGATGAACTGTAACAAAAAAGAGGGGGGCGTTTTCAGAGGTCGCGCTAGACTTTTTCGTTGTCGGTCGTTTTGACAGACAGGGTTAAAAATATCCGGTCATAATTCATTTTAATCAGTCTTTTAATTTTTTTAAATAATTACCATATTTTTTCATTCATTTTAATTAATAATTGTTCCAAACAAGCAGAACAGAGAATCTACATCTGCAATAACAAAAAAATAAAATGAAATAACGATGCATAAACAATTGAATTAAACGATAGCATCTAACCTCCTTGCTACAAGTTGATCACTCAGTGTAGGGCGGATTACTTGTTTGTCCATCGTCCTCCACTGCATCACTCCCTCTTTTTTCACCTCTTTTTTCAACACGATCGCAGTTATTGGGCTTTTTGAAGAAACTTCGTACGCTAAGCTGCCTTGACATTTTTTTCAAATGTAGTCAACAACGTCATGTATTTTCTTCTTTTTCTTCTCCCTTTGGTTTATTGGGGGTTGGCAAAAGCCGTAATGTGCAATTACCGCCACCTACGGGACTGGGGTGGGAAGTTCATGAACCGGTTGGTAGAAAGTGGATGTTAATCTGTCAAACGACAGACGGTGTTTTGATTTCTCCGTCATCACGTAAAACAACCAGTCAAATACGAAAAATATTCGGTTAACGCGACCTCTGGGTGTTTTATTAATCTGGCCTGCAGGTCACATCAAGTCTATATGTAGTTGAATCTTTCTGTAACAGAATGAGTTGGTAAATACACTGTTGTTTCAAAAGTATATCTAAAATTATGCAAACCCAAGAAAAAGGAGACATGTTTTGACTGAACGTCACAGAAACCCAGCCTGATTTACCAGCTGCCAAAAGTTACGCAACTTAGACACTCGGCAAATTGATGGAATAAAAAAATGTCACACAAACTGGTCTCAGCTTGCATAAATCAGTATATGTGACACCGCTTGTGTTGGGGCATGTGGTAAGAGTTGACTGAATGTGAAAAATTGCTATTTTAAAACCAAAACTGCTTCCATTCTGAAATATATTTATAAGAAACACATTTTGTTCTTGTCGTAATAAGGAGAGACTCTGACTTACACTTGTTTTATTTTACTTACTCCCCATGCGTTTCTTTTTGGGATACGAAGGAACCTTCCGTGACCCAAGTAAGTCTAATTAACATTTTCCTTCTTCAGGTGATGTTTAAAATCTCAACATATAAAATAATGTAAAGCTGTCTGTGTGTTTTGGTTCCAGAGAGTACACTTTCTAAACCCCGCGACCCCTGTGGGATGGAAACCCTTCCCTTAAATGGTAACTTCAACAACAGCTACTCCATGCGCACCGGCCCATTGGGAGGAGGCGGGGGCAGTTGTGACTTTTTAAGTGGAGGAGGTGGAGAAAGTCCTCCGCCCATATTCAACCCTCGTAGCTCAGAAACCCTGGGAGGTGGAGGCACCCGACGAAACCTGTCTGATGCCGCAGCCTTTGAGAAAATGATCATATCTGAGCTCGTGCACAACAACCTGAGAGGTGGTGTTGGAGGAGGAGGCGACGCTGATGTAGGGGACAGAGCGTACGGCAGTTTGGTCAGCGGGCATACTCATGGTGGGGTTGGCCGGGGCACAACTGTATCGGGGCCGGAGTCGTCAGTGAGCATGGACGAAGACGATGAATATCTTACAGACGGGCGTCAGCGAACGCCGCAGGATGTAGAGCTGCTGTATAAGGCTCTGGAGGAACCTCTTCTGTTGCAGCGCGCCCAGTCCGTCCTCTACCAGAGCGATCCAGAGGAGTCGGAGAGCTACACGGCTGACCTTACAGAGAGCCTCGGCCACAGCGGTCAAAGTGGTGGTGGGCAGGAAGGCAGCAGAGCACTAGACTCCCCCGCCCACGACTCCCTGTACACCAGCATCACCAACCTGCGAGACTCACCCTACCCTGACAGCAGTCCTGAGCCTCTGGAGGTCGTGCCCCGCTCCGCTCAGCCCCCCGAAGAGCTGTACTATAGTTCTGGGAGGCCTGCCTTGGGTTCTCGTGGGGCTCCCATGCAGACCTTCTATCAGGCCCCTCCTCAAAGACTGAACGGGGAGGGGCACCAGGCTCAAGAGCCCGTCCACAATGAGGGAGATGGACAGATGCAACTGGTCACCAGCCTGTGACTGGAGTCTGAGGCAGGAGGCTGGAGCCTAATGCCATGACCAAACCCTCCTCCTAGCCGGTCTTCTTCTCATGTCTCCACTTTCTGGTTGTTTGGTTGCCTTTCTCTTTCTTGACTTTTATTTAACTTACATGTGAGCAAACAAACGGATGTTCTGGGGGAGCGATCGCTGACTCTGCAGCCTTTATTGTCAACTCTCCCCCATCACGAGGAGATGAATGATGAGTGTTTTCCGGCAGAGTGTCTATTACCTCTGTCTAACCTCAGTCGTTCCTAGTTCTCGGCACCCTAAGGCCAAGTCCAGCACACTGAATGTACCAATCCACCCCACCCTTTACCTTGAGATATTTTAAAACTTGGAAACTTTGTTAAAGTTTTTTTTATTTTATGTAACTTCTCTTCAGACCTGCCTCCGGAGATGGTGATATTGTTTTATATTTTGTTCTCATTTTCTGTTCTTACCATCTTTAGATCTTTTTTCCCAGTTATCATTTGATAGGGGTAGTTAGCTGTGGAGACAGGGAATATTATACACTGTTATTACCTGAAATGTCTCACAGAGAGCTCTTCAATGTTGCCAAAAATATCCTTTATTGAGCCAGAACAGAAACTAGAACATCCACAAGGCAAACACGCACACACACACATGCATACGCATACACTCACTCTTCAAGAAGTGCTTCTTTCTAAATATCAAGAACAAAGACTGTACACCATATTAGTGGAGTTCAGGTGGAAACAGAGACTGAGGAGGTGCTGCCCCCCCAACCCACCCCATCCAGAGCAGGAGAGTCTGCACCCGTCAGACCGGGCTATTCTCTCCACTGTTCTGTGTGGCTGTTTGCTTTAGGCCTTTGAAAAGTTAAATGACTGCCTTGTCTTTGTTTCAAGAGAGTATTCAATTACTGGGGCTGCAAGTGCACATCGTTGCCCCCTTCCCTTGTACGTTTCTGTTGGAGCTTAGATGGAAATGGACTTCCTGTGTGTTCTCGTGACAAACAAGACTGCAGATGTCACGAGCGCACTGACTAACATGTGGTATGTACATAGGAGCCACACATGAAACTAGTTTATTCCTACTATGTAAATACAGACACCAGATGATCAAAAGCAACAAAAAGTAATAAATACTATGAAAATGACTTCTTGTCCAACAAGTTGTTGAAAGAGAAGAATAAAATGTTTTGGAGTTTGTGACCTGAATGAAACGGTTCTTAATCTCTCTCGCTCTATTTTATTTATTTATTTATTATTATTCCATTTTTCCAGGTTCTTGTGTATTTTTTTTTTTATAATGAAAAAAATTATATAGGCAGGCAGAGAAAGGAAAAGAGTGAGACATTAAATTGAACCGCATGTTTAATTTCACTGAAAAACGGAACAGAAGAAAAATGTACCGGCGCCATTTTTATGCAACATAACCAGTCACATGTTGTTAATGTTGAAACTTTGACATTCCTCAGGTTTGATTTCCAAACCGAGTGGGAGTGGGGATTTGTGTGGAAAGTGAAATAGAAGTTGCCAAATGTCAATTCTGTGCACCACGAAGGCGATTAAGCATCCATGAAGTCATTTGGTTTTACGCTTGTATTATTTGGAAGATTTAACCAGATGACACACTTTTAACAAGATGGGTTTTAGCATGCATTATAAAGACATTTGTGTTGCTGTCAGAGAATATTGCATTTTGCTGTTTCTTAAAGATAGTTTCAGCATTATTCCAGAGCCTAATGTGACAACTCATTATTTTCTTGCGTGTTTGCGTGTTTAAGTGTGACTGTGTGCATGTGTGATTTTCTGAGTGTGAGACTTTGGTATGCACACCTTTAAAAAGCTCTTTTTTTGTTGCAACATGAATGAATGCAGCTCACAGAGATACTCATCTTAGCCATTACTTTTCTGCTTCAAATGGAAGCTGTTCTCACACCGGTGTTCATACATGAGGACAGGAAAAATCAGACCTCCTCAAGAGACACAAGTAACACAATACTGTACTATGAAAATGACATGTTAGATAGACTATGGGGTGTGGGGGCATCATGTTTTCAATGTGCCACCTTGTGCAATCAGAATTCACTGTCAAAAGAAAGATGCTCATCAAGGTTCTTTTATATGAATGAAATCTATTTAACCTTTTTTAAATGCTCTTTCGTGTGTGAATATAAGAATATTCATTCCCTTTGGTTACCGTATTTTTTGGAGTATAGGTCGCACCCAAGTATAGGTCGCACCATCCAATTATTGCCAAAGAATTGGAAAAATCCATATATAGGTTGCACCTACGTCAAAATGTGGACCGTGTTTAGCTCTGCTGCAAATGTCTCTTCCACAGGAGCGCACAGCAAGGCTTTTAAGAAGATTAACACTTAAAAACAATTAATTGTTTGATAAAAAATTATAGCAAATATGTGTCTGAGCTGAACTTTTCTTTAATAAATGAATAATTTTAGCAGGATAAACACCTAAAAATATATATTTGTTAGCTGACATTATTGTAAGAGTGTGTCTCAGTTTAATTTTTGTTAATAAATGATTACAAATCAGCTTATTTTATAAAAAGCCATATATAGGTCGCACCTGAGTATAGGTCGCAAGCCATGAAAAAATTATTAAAAGGTGCGACCAATACTCCGAAAAATACGGTAATTTGTACAATTTTTTCAAAAAACCTGCAGCAAACAGCAGAAGTCTGTGATACATATTGACACAGCGGGGGCAGAAAATAGACACATTTACCGGAGTGTGACATTTGGCTGGTACGCGAGCGTCCCACCTCTAAAGAAAACCCAAAGGACAGCTTTTAGCTGGAGCTCCTGAGGCTGAAAGTAAAGGAGGGTTAAAGACAGATAAAGACGAGGGATTACAAGGATTTGCTTCCATTTCTTCTGGTTATTCTAATTACTCGCCTATAAGTAACATTGTATTGGCTGTGGAGCACAATGAGGCTCAAAATGAAGAAGCTGGTATCATCGTTTGAGCCGTGGGGAGGGGGGGCTGTGTAAGTCTGGTTTTGATGGTACATGACCTGGATTTGCAGCTGAACTTGTGAACTATCTATTTACAAATGGGGGGAAAAAAAAGGATCAAACATGCACGTGTTCTCGTCCACAACAGTGCTGGACAACACAAGTGCAGATGCGATGGCTCAGTGGTGGTGCATTTCATTATGGGGGCAACTCTCACTGATGGAATATTCATTCAACCTTTATTTAGTCAGGTAAATCTCATTGAGCCTCGTGGACTCATTTACAAGAGCGACCTGCTACAAACTAAAGAATGATGAACAGCAATGGTAGAATTTCAATAAACAATAGAAAAACATAAGAGAGAAATACAGATTTTTTTTTTTAAAACAAAGTATCAAAAACTAGCAAAACATTATATGGTAGATGTATAAAACTAAAAACAGGAACATGTCTGCATTGGTTCCCGCCAGGATTCCAACAGATTCTCAAAACCATCTAGAGAGAGAATAAAGACAGATGAATATATTTTAGCGTGCAGGACTGAAGATAAAACAATTCACTCCGCGATGGGAGTGGTAATTGGGAGACGGCTTTCATTATCTTTATTCTCCTTTTTCTCATCATCATCATCATTAACGCTGTCCTTAATTTGCTGTATTTGACGAAACATGCTGATGCTGGTCTCAGCTGGGACCCGCTGCAGAGAGAAGCACTGTTCAGGCAGATGCTCCCTGCACAAAAGGTGAAATGTGCATCACCTTGGGCCTTCTTATCTTAATTTCAGCTTCTCCCGACTCCTCTTCTTTTCTCCTCCCGTTAACCTCGTTCACATTTTAATATCAATCTCAAAAGACCACATTAGTGCAGCGCCTCTTTGAGGGTGTTAATTTGTTTTGTCAAAAGCTTTGTTTATCCCAGATTAATATCTCAATAAACAGAGGAGGGCTACACTGTGGTAAATGATAGTGATTATACTGTAGAAGTTGTGCAGCCCACGCTGTCGGGCCGAGTCTCAGGGAGTCGCACACAATGGGAGTCACGCCGCCATTCAAAGCCCTCCAAACCCCTGATTACAATAATAACTCTGGGGGTGCTCATTTACTGCAGAGAAATCACTCTTCCCCTTCTCTTGCTCTTGGTTTTTGTTTGCAAATGTTTAGTACCACTCCCTTTTCATGCTAGTGGTGGGAAAAAACACTAATGCACGTGTGTTTTTGTTAGTAGTTAGTTTTTAGAAGGATGCAACTGAGGAGAGACTGCTGTGGGACTGATCAACCTATCATTACACAGCAGTATCAGGGGGCTGCAGTCTGTTCACTTGCAGCTGATCTTTTTGCACACAGATGCTATTGCACACAATGTTCCAGGAAGGCACAGACTGGTCCAAACAAGGAAAACATCTGCAAAAATGTCACAAAATCATATTCAACGTCAGTGTGAGTGAAGTCTTCCGAGTTTGCATTGAAGTTAAGCAGAGCTGATGAGATACAAATGGTGGTTTGAAAGACCAGAAGTTATTGTTTTATGGTTCACTGGCAAGTCGTGCATTCATTTAAGTAACAGAAATTTTGCATGTAATTTTACTATTAAAAATTGTGTTCAGCTATAATAGTTGACGCCTTAAAAATGCGCATAACAGAAAGTTCAAGTGGGATTTGAGGAAATCCATATAAGATTTTTTCTCAAGAATACTTTAAAAAGCCAATAAGAAAACAATTCAAGTAACACTACTGTATTTTATTATTGATTTTTTTTGTGTCCACATGATTGAGACATTTTTTTAATGATTGTAAAAGAAATTAAACAGAGATGTGATGAAGACTCCTCCACACCAAAGTGTTTTAAATGTGCTGTTTGAGTTGTCTTCACATTTCAGGATGCAGGTCGACGTTGTCTTGGATGAACAGGGTGGGATCAACAACACAAGTGGTCTTCTGGATGGGTGCAGTAGGTTATAGACAGAGATATGGCTCTGGTATCATTTACTCAAAAAGAATACAGTAATAGCAGATTAACTATAAATTCATTTTTCTTTCTATGTGTTTGTTTCTTCCATGTTTGGCATTGTTTGATGTCAGTGGATTGAACTGTGCACGTGGTGACACAGGAGTATGACACTTACAAAAGGTCCAGTACGGAACTGTACAAACATCTGTCGCACCTCCTCGTTTCTTTATTTCGGCTTCCACTGAGCCAGCATTTTTGTAATCATTTAAAGTGGTCTTGTAAAATAATTCTCCACGCTTTGTGAGACCTAAAAGAGTTGGTTTTTTTTTGTTTTTTGGGAAAGTGGAGGCTTTTTAAATCAGTTCCAGTTCAGTCTTTATTCTCATTGTGGCTGAAAAATCGGAGTGCTTTTTGCTTGTTAAGTTATTTACATGTATTACTAACCTCTTGTATAATGGCTCTTTAGGTAAAAAGAGAATATTTATCTAGAAATTTTTTGGATTGTTTTATAAAGATGCAGATAGAAAAGGGCAAACATTGTCTTGTTAAAACAGGCCACTAGTAAAAAATGTATCTAAAGATTAAATTTTAAAAGAGACTACAGTATTTGCTACATTGTTTATGCGTTGGCACAATTTTGACTGATCATTTTGATGTTTTGTTTTGTTTTATCTTTGAATGATTTATAGTTTTGTGTGAACCGATTTAACAAATGTGCGTTCCTCTGACGTTAACCCAGTAGGAGATATGGCATAAAAATGTCTAAAAATCTGCAAACATCGAAAGAAAAAAGCGTAGGGCATTCAGAAACCCTAGACAAGAACCACACAGACCAATTTATAAATCACAACACGGCTTCTTTGAGGTGAAATTTACAAGAAGGAGCCAGTCAAGACTTATGTTTAGTCCTGTAAATTTACTGTACAGAAGTTTGTGCCTTTCATCAGAAAATAGCTATTACAGGTTTCAGTGGGATAATCAATGTCACCTAAGTAGTGTAATAATTTCCCCTGGTATCAGAAAGAACTATAAACTTATTACACTCATCGACTTCAGAAGCTGACAGATTTAAAGGTGTACAGTTGGGCAAGTGTGGAGCAGCGCAGCACAATAAAACCTGCTCAGTATCTGGTGTTGGTGAAAATGCCTAAAGCTATAGAACCAAATATTTGGTGCCAGTTTTACAGTTTTGAGAGTATTTATTGTTTTTTTCTTTAATTGAATGAACATGTACTGAGACTCTTATAAAGTGAGACAAAGCCTACGGTGGCACTAACGTGTAAATGAACAACATTTGAAAAAACGGAAATACATTTCAACAAACGCAATTACATTTGAAAAAAAAAACCACATCATTTAAAAAAACTGAATTACATTTGAAAAAAATTAATAAAAATAGAGTTACATTAAGCCAAAGCAGAAGTGGCCAAAGTGGGGTCTGTGTACCATTCATTCAGTTGTTTTTTAATTGAGAATCCAAATTAAAAAAGAAAATTAAAAACAACTTGTTTTGTTCTTTCTTCGTTTTCATGAGGAATTCAAAATAAATACATTACAGCCATGCTTTTTGCATTTTTCACTTTACTCTCACATCAAAAATCAAACATTTGTAAAATGCAACCTCATTTGATCTAGATTTTTATATTTCACAAACATGTATGACCCAGAAAGCATCTTGATGGTCGATATGGCTTATATGCCTATACACAACACAGGTTCCACTTTGGCCACTTCCGCTTTGGCCACTTCCTCTTTGGCTTATTGTAATTCCAAAATTTCAAATGTAATTCTATTTTTTCAAATGTGATTCCATTCACTTCTAGGGATGGGGCAGATCCGATCCAGTATCGGTATCGGTATCCGATACCAGCAGAATGTAAGTACAGTATCGGGTATCGGAACCAACCTACCGATATTTCCGATACTTTCTAGATGTCAGAGAGCACATATATTTCACCATACTCTGTGACTTCTGTCTTAACATTGTTACTTAGCGGTATATTAGTGTTCAATTATAGATTAAATCTGTATCTGTTGATAAAATTCAACAAGAATTACAACTCATATAGTGCCAGAATTAAAAATAAGACTAGAAAATGGGGAGTAGAATGTGATGATTTCCCATAATGCTTAGCAGTATTTTAGACTAGTGTTCCTTGCACCATGAGTCAGAAGGACGTCTGTGGAAGAGACCTGCCTCTTCTTGTATGCCATTTAATAATAATAATAATGTCACATTTTTGTCATCTGTGTATGTTTCCATACAAGACGAAATTTGACTCTGCATTTAACCCAATCACCACCAGGTGGGGCAGTGGGCAGCTATAGAAAGCACGCCAGTGTTTGTGAATTACTGTAGTGAGGCTCAGAGTGTCTTCTATGGGTTTACCTCACACAAGTCCGAGTTTTGTGCAACATACGTGCTCTCCCTTCAAGAACTTAATTATTACTGCCTCCTATGCTTGAGCACCGATATCGGATCGGAAAAGTATCGGTATCGGTCAATACTCAGTTGTTATGTATCGTATCGGATCGGAAGTGAGAAATGTGGATCGTGCATCCCTATTCACTTCCACGTTGGACACTTCTGCTTTGACCACTACCGTTTTGGCTTAATGTAATTCCAATTTTTTTCAAATGGGATTCTGGCCACTTCCGCTTTGGCCACTTCCGTTATAGCCACTGCCACTTTGATCACTTCCGCTTTGGCTTATTGTAATTCCAATTTTTCAAAGGTGATTCCGGCAACTTCATCTTTGGCCTCTTTTGCTTCCGCCACTTCCGCTTCAGCCACTTCCGTTATAGCCACTGCCACTTTGATCACTTCCGCTTTGGCTTAATATAATTCCAATTTTTCAAAGGTGATTCCGGCAACTTCATCTTTGGCCTCTTTTGCTTCGGCCACTTCCGCTTTGGCCACTTCCATTTCGGCCACCACCACTCTGGCTTAATGCAATTCCGTTTTATTTTTATTATTTATTTATTTATTTTTTGGTGTGTGTTTTGATTTTTAATGTAATTCCATTTTTTTTCAAATGTTGCTTTTAATTTTTTTTTTTTAATGTAATTTCATGTTTTGAAATGTAATTCCGTTTTTTCAAATGTTCATCTACACCTCAGTGCCACCATAAAAGCCTTAATAAAAAGCAAGTTTATAAATGTTAATGAGGTAAGTGTCAGGGCACATTAACACAGCCTCACATGAACAACAAAGCATTACTGATTAGTTTAACTAGTGAATTTATTTGGCAAAACGCAGGAGCAGTGAGTGAAAAATTAAGCACACCCACAGTGTTTCCATAGGAAATAAACTAGCAGCCAGGTGCTGCTAATCAAATGCATTTAATTAACAGATCATCAGGATGAGTGAGTGCCTGTGCAAAAGCAGGAGTTATGGCAGTTTTGCTGGTCTGGAGCATTTTCATATGTGGTAACACCATGTGGATGAGTTATGGTGGGAGCGTAGTCTCAGGCGAGCAACTGTAGCTCATCAGGCTAATAAACTATTTACCACCTATTTGGAGTCTATAATTCTAATGTGAGAAAATTATTCACAAGCTGAGGACAGTGAGGCCAAATGGTAATCTATTGAGAGTTGGTTGGAAAGATTTCTTAAAACACACAGAAAAGGTGCTATATGATTTGAAAGGTTGCATCATACGAGGTTTACAAAAACATTTAATTACACAAGATTAGTGTAGACATGACTGCTGAAATCATCTGTAGTGTATAGGTACAAACAATACTATTTATGATGATTTGGGCTCGTGTTATAGCCACAATATCTGAACGATTTGAGCACCCTGCAGCCGTGGAGCTGACTACTTTTTAAACTGAGGAATTCTAATATAAGGCCATCTGTTTGACAGCTCAGGCTTGGATCAAATTAGGTCATGCAACAAAACTGTGACCCCAAGCCCAGCAGCAAATCTAAACCAGAATGGTAAAAAAAAAAAGAATCAAAGTGTAGCAGTGGTTTGATCAAAGTGCAGAGTGCTACTCAATTGAAATGCTGTAAGGACCCTGGAGCTGCACAAAAACGAGTAGCCTTAAAGTCTGAACCAGAATTGTAAAACCTAATTTCATCCAGAGAGGCAGTTAAGGCATAAACATTAAGTTACTGCTGTTAACGGTGGTTCTACAAGCTATTTACTTGCAGGTTTTAGTTTTTCCCACGTCCACCTTTGCACTTTGGTTTAGTTTTTGTAATAAAAAAAAAATATATATATATA
>JBBPBX010047824.1:0-14763 GCA_038048925.1 Garcialebias charrua | reverse complement strand
ATAAATAAACTAAGAATAAACACTGCAAAATGTCACATCATACTGATACTGATCTGTTTCTTGTTGCTGCGTTCATCTGTGACCATCTGCTCATGTTCGTGCTGCTGTTTATAATGATGTTTTTCTACTACATTAGGGCTTAGTGTATTACTAGCTGATGTGATGTCTCTCTTAGTTAATCCTAGATGTTATTATTGTATTTCTCTTGCATTTGTTGTTGGATGTAACTGGGACCCTGTGTACATAATCTCGTTTTCAACACATGTACTACATGCGGTGCAAATGACAATAAATTCTCTCTGACTCTGACTCTGACTCTCTGATCTATTATTGTCAGATTTATAAGCAGGAAATCAAGAAATAACTTAAAGCTACTATATGTAACTTTTCTAAAAATATATTTTTAACCTATTTCTTCACTCTGTCACTATCTCCTAACAGACGGATGTTAGACAAGTAATCTCTGAAAAAAACTATAGTCCCCTTGCTTCTCCAGGTGGTACTAAAAGCAAACCTGGCTTCATGATTCAAATATGGACAATATTAATTTGGAGGGATATGAGTTATATTACAGAAATAGAAGTGGTAAAAGGGGTGGTGGAGTCGCTTGTTTGTTAACAACAAAATAAATTGTAAAATTATTAACAAAATGTCATTTTGTTAATAATTGATAACATGACATTATCATGACATTGATAATGTCATTAACTATTGAAATAATAACTAAGAAATCTAAAAATATAATAATAAGTTGTATATATCGATCACCCGAATCAAACATAGAACAATTTATTGAAAAAATAATGGATGTGCTTGGGGTAAGTTGTAATAAAACAAAACAAAAATTTGTGGTGACTTTAATATTGACTTGAGAAATATGATGGACTCAAATAATATTGGCACATTTATAAGTTCAATGCAAAGTCTAAATCTTTATCCGTTAATATCTAAACCTACCAGAATCACTTCTCACAGTGCCACAATAATTGACAGTACTTTTACAAATATAATAGATGGAGAAGTGATTGGTGGCATTTTAACAACTGATGTAAGTGATCATTTGCTGGTTTTCATGCTTCATAAAACTGAGCAATATAATATGAAAACAGTTTAAATTAAAAAATAAAAAATAAACGCATCCAAAAAAGCCGTGGATAAATTAAAGGATGATTTGAGTAAACAAAACTGGATGGATGTGTATGTTGATGATGTAAACATTGCTTATGATAATTTTATGAATATCTTGGGAGCTCTATACGAAAATAACTGTGAAACAAAAATATATAAAGACAAAGATTGTTCATAAACCATGGATGACAAAAGGACTGAAAAATGCTTGTAAAAAAAGAATAATTTGTATTCACTTTTTTGGATTCAAGAACGAATGAATCTGAAGAAAAACATAAGAAGTATAAAAACAAACTGGTATGGATTATAAGAAAACATAAAAAGAATTATTACAGTGATTTATTAGATAAAAGTAAAAAAGACATCAAGACTACATGGTGTGTAATGAATGATGTTTTGAAAAGTAAAGTAAAGACTGGAGTATCACAATGTTTTGTTAAGGATGATAATGAGATCTATGAGCAAAGTGAAATTGTCAATCAATTTAATGACTATTTTGTTAACTCCGGCCGAAGTCTTGCAGCTAGCATACCTGATGTACAAGGGAGTGTAACTCATGCAGTTAATGGTTGCACTGGCAATTTTGTTCTTGATGGAACTGACAAAAATGAAAAAATGAACATGGTAAAAAAAATTCAAACAAAAAAATCTAAAGACTGGTTAGATATGGATATGACCCTTGTGAAAGAAATAATGAATCATGTTATTGAGCCTTTTACTATATATGTAATAATTTGTCATTCTCAACAGGGATATTCCTTGCGGGTATGAAAATTGCAAAGGTAATTCCACTCTATAAAAATTGTGAAAAATGTAAGTTTGATAACTATAGACCAATATCATATGCTGCCCCAGTTCTCTAAAATACTAGAAAAATTATTTGTGACCAGACTGGATAGATTTCTTGATAAACAAATGGTTCTGAGTGATAATCCATATGGTTTCAGAAAAAACCATTCAACATCAATGGCTCTCATGGACTTTATTGAACAAATCACTACAGCTATAGATCAAAAACAATATTGTGTTAGTATCTTTGTTGACCTCAGAAAAGCCTTCGATACTGTTGATCACTGCATTCTTTTGAAGAAATTGTACAAATATGGAATGAGAGGTCCAGTATTACAATGGGTATCTAGTTATCTGACAAATAGGAAGCAATTTGTTCAAATTAATGAAGTAAGATCCAAATTTGCTATTAATACGTGTGGGGTCCCACAAGGTTCAGTGCTTGGTCCAAAGTTGTTTCTTTTGTACATAAATTATTTGGTGAATGTGTCAGGGCTGTTTAGGTGTGTTCTGTTTGCAGATGATACCACTTTTTTTGTTTGGGAACAAATTTAGATCAAATGCTGAACATGATGGAAACGGAGTCTGCAAAAATACAGACTTGGTTTGGGCTTAACAAATTATCGCTAAATTTGAAAAAAATATATATATGGTACAGGATTTAGTAATAGAAAAATCATAGTTGGTGCTATATTTAAAAATAATGGTAATAGCTATATTTAAAAATAATGGTAATAAAATTAGTTAAGTGAAAGAAGTGAAATTTTTGGGTGTAGTTATTGATGAGAACCTGACCTGGAAATCTCATCTTAATTATTTGAGAACAAAGATAGCCAGATCTATTGCTGTATTATATAAGGTAAAATAATTATTTAATGATAAAGCATTACTTATATTATATAATGCTAATTTTCTTCCATATTTGACTTATTGTGTTGAAGTTTGGGGGAAGGCATGTAAAACATCTACAAATTCTATTTTTATTTTACAGAAAAGCGCATTAAGAATCATCACAGGAAAGCATTACACTCACCCATCTAACATTATTTCATCAGCTAAATTTATTAAAGTTTTATGAACTGGTTGACTATGGAATTCTTCAGGTTATGTACAGAGCTCATACAAATTCCTTACCTCGAAATATTCAATCTTATTTTATTAAGAGAGTCAGTAATTACCGTATTCGCCGTTGTAAAATACGTTCCGGTGTTTAATACGCTTTGTCAAATTATTAACAATAAACAAGAAAAAATTGTACACAATACGCCTCGGTGTTTAATACGCGTCATCGCCACGCGACGCGTCAGCTTTGTCCTGATCAATATGGCGGCGACAGAAGCAAGCCAGTACGAAGAACTTCACAAGGAAACACGGTAAAAACAATTATTTTTTTGCGAGAAAAAATATATTTCTTAGCTGACTTTATAGAAGACGTGCTCCTGAGTTTAACGAAATGTTCAAATCAGCTGGATTTTTTTTTTAAGTTCGCCGATTTTTATGCAGGCGCCAGGCGGGTCAGACCGGACGCTTTCTTTCTTTAAATTTAGCTAAATAAACGCTTAAAAAATATATTTCTTAGCTGACTTAATAGTAGACGTACTCCTGAGTTTAACGAAATGTTCAAATCAGCTGGATTTTTTTTTAAAGTTCGCCGATTTTTATGCAGGCGCCAGGCGGGTCAAACCGGACGCTTTCTTTCTTTAAATTTAGCTAAATAAATGCTTAAAAAATATATTTCTTACCTCACTATAGCAGACGGGCTCCTGAGCTGAACCAAATGTGAAATCAGCTGGATTTAAAAATCTTCAGTGTGGTTTATGAGTGGTATCTTGCAAACAAAAACAGCTACCGGTACATCCACAGCAGGGAGCGGGCAGCGACAGAGTCATCAGTCCGACCAAAGGAGGCTTTTTTCGGACACATGCAAGTAGAAACTTCTGGAAGTGGCCCCTCTTCCTCTTCGCTCTCTAGCCGTTTACGCATTGGCCGGCCCTCCCCGGCTCTCCCAGCTTCTAACCCGGGTTCGGCGTCTTCGCATTTACCTTTTCCGCCCGGGATCCACCCTTGTTCTGGAACCATCTTCACCGTGGTTCCATCGAGCCGAGCCCGACAGGGCTAGTTTCACGTCATGTACTGCTCACATTTGATTCGTTGTTTGCAGCAGGGGCGGGACTCATTCAAACAACCTCAGCGCGAGGGTTGAATTTCATTCAAATTTAACTACAGAAACGAGAAACCCCTAAAACAATTGTTAGCTGAATTAGTGTTTCTGAGTGAAATTTTTGTTAATAACTGATCACAAATCAGCTTATGTTACAACGTAAATAACACGAAGCGCACACCCATTTCCGCCTTTCAGCGCGACCTGAATGTCATTAAACAGCATTAAACAATAACTAATATTGTCTAACTGTTGCGCGCAGCCAGGGTTTTAAAATATAACGAATAATCTCTAACTTTTACGTGCAGCTAAAATGTCAAGAGGAGTGATTGCTATATGGGCAAGTTGGACACCTGAAAATTCAGTCCGTCCGGATAGCTCAACGAGTTAATGCATTGTCGTTTTGACCGGGAGAAGTGGGTTCGCTTCCCGCCTGGGACAAAGTTATTTTACTTTTTTTTTCTCTTTATTCACATTTTCTTTTAAATAAAAAGGAGTTTGTTTAACAAACTCCTTTTTATTTAAAAGAAAATGTGAATAAAGAGAAAAAAAAAGTAAAATAACTTTGTCCCAGGCGGGAAGCGAACCCACTTCTCCCGGTCAAAACGACAATGCATTAACTCGTTGAGCTATCCGGACGGACTGAATTTTCAGGTGTCCAACTTGCCCATATAGCAATCACTCCTCTTGACATTTTAGCTGCACGTAAAAGTTAGAGATTATTCGTTATATTTTAAAACCCTGGCTGCGCGCAACAGTTAGACAATATTAGTTATTGTTTAATGCTGTTTAATGACATTCAGGTCGCGCTGAAAGGCGGAAATGGGTGTGCGCTTCGTGTTATTTACGTTGTAACATAAGCTGATTTGTGATCAGTTATTAACAAAAATTAAACGCAGAAACACTAATATATATATATCCAGCTAACAATTTTTTTTTTGCCGAGTCTCCTCTCTTAAAACACGAACACTCCACCCACGTGAAGAGAGCACCCCACCCACTTCCAGAGAACTGCCCACCCACTTCAAGGCGGCTTTGCGGCAAATGCGTAATGAACGCGGGTGGCCCAGAGCCACCCAGGGGAGCCCCGGGCCATTGAGGGCTGGCCAATGCGTAAACGGTTTCTGAGTCCTCTGCTGGCTGCTGCCTACAGCGCCTGTATAGCGGCCGAAACTGGTACTGCACCATTTTTTCAAAAAATGAAAAACGAAGAATCAGAGCAAAAAATTGGTCTAAAAATATGGGGAAAAATCCATAAATACCGTATTTTCTGGTGTATAGGTTGCACCGGTGTATAGGTCGCATTGTCCAATTATCACCAATAGATTGGGGAAAATCCCTAGATAGGTCGCACCGGTGTATAGGTCGCACCTACGTTTAGCTCTGCTGCAAATGTCTGCCACAGGAGCGCACAGCAAGGCTTTTAAGAAGATTAACACTTAAAAACAATTATTTGTTTGATAAAAATTATAGCAAATATGTGTCTGAGCTGAACTTTTCCTTAATAAATGAACGTAATTGTGAAATGAGCTGGATTTAAAAATTTGTTTCGCCGAAAGTGATAACAAGCCATATATAGGTCGCACCGGTGTATAGGTCGCAGGCCTTGAAAAAACATAAAAAGGTGCGACCTATACACCGGAAAATACGGTAATACTCTTCTGTGTTTAATACGCTGGACATTCAAATGAGCAAAAATACAGCGTATAATGCACCGGTTTTTACGGTACAAATTAAATGGACTAGAAATGTTTGTGAAACCAAAAATTTGAACAAACTCAAAGGAACGGTGCACATCAGTTCAAGGAATATACTGTAACTGTGGAATGTTTTGGATAATAATTGTAAAAAGCTTCCTCAATGTTTTTGTTTAAGAAAATGGTACAAAGTAGTTTATTGAAAAAACATGAAATTCTTTAGCATATTCTTATTGAAATCGGTTATTCCTGGCACGGAGTCGGTTTTTGGCCTGTTATGTTATATAATGACTTTTTTTTTTTTGAATGTATTTTATGTATTTTATTTTATAAGTGTTTTCTTTTTTAAGGAGCTGATGTTATAAGATTTTTTTCTTCTCTCTGCTGCCTTTCATTTTCTTTGTAAATTGTATTTGTTTTGTTTTTATATTTACTCAATTTTAACTGAAAATGAATAAATATTTAAGTAAAAGTATTGGGATTTAGCAGTTTTTACTGCTTTCTGATAATGGGGCCAACTCTCTTTTAGTATTTGAAAAGAGACCTGCAGCCTGTCTTTTCTCCGTTTGCGCTCCGCCCTCCTGCATTGCTGCCTAACGGCCTTGGTGACGTCATTCAGCCAAGGTTCTGCTCTGAGTTTTGATTTTCTAGTTTTAACAGGGGCAACATGATCCAGAGCCTTTAAACAGACAGAGTTGAACTGGTATGTCAGCTCCTCAGTGGTGGAGAGAAACACCGGGGGCTGAATTATCATTTCAGAGTTGTAAACATCTGTGAAACGTGCTGCAGTGAAATGGTTAATGGCCCGACCAACACAACAACCCTGTTTTTAAAATGTTTGTCACGGAGTAAAAGGGGGAATTGGAAATATCCTCTGTCCATCTGTGCACGTTGTGAGCATGATAACTTGAATAATAAACACACTGATTATGGTGTGGCTCCATCTAGCTGTATGAATGGTCCCATTTAAATACTGGGTTGCCAAGTCAAAATCCAAGATGGCCGCCACTAGACCATACTTTCGAGGTTTTTATTGCTTAAATGTTTCGTTTCCTCAAATGATTGTGGCTGAAAATTAATCTGTACTGGCCTCAGCCACCATCCAATTTAGAAAATAACTAGCCTGGTTAAAACCACACCCTGTCCTTCACTTCGCTTCAGACTAGGGTCTGGGACCTCTCCATTTTAAAACGATTCTTGCTGGAGGCGTGGCCTCTGCTGAGGAACAAAACCATTGGATATTTTGAACAGGGAAAGCATTCTGCTCCCTCCCCTCAGAGCCACCCCCCGTGCTCTGGTGAACTTGACAACTGCTCCGCCTCCTGCAGCTTTTCTCTTGCTGCCGGCTGCCGCTGGAAATTCTGTGTTTATATGTTAATAAAACGTTTTAATAAAATACAATAAAACCATGGATCGCTGGTCCAGCTCACCAGAAGACCAGAACATCTGATGGGACTCGGTCAGCAACGTAAAACCCGAGTTTAATTCTCGTGACAGCCATTTCCTTGTTCATTTCAGCGGAGGGAGAGAAGGAGGAGGGCGCGAGCGATCACTTGACTTTTGGCCCAAAAAACAAAAGAAAACTCCAGATAAGGGATTAAGAAGGGGAAATTAATAAATTTGTGTCACATATAAAACAGTTCTGCATCGCTTTGCATCGCTTTGAATGAGAACATGCCGGTGCTCGCTGACTGCGCGCTGGCAGAGCCCTTTTATAGGGCTCTGCGCGCTGGGACAGGTGGGGGCGTGGGTTAGGGTCCAAAACTCCGTCCCTTCTGTTCTCTGATTGGTCCGAACAAAAATCTACCGGAGAAATGGTTGTTAATGGGAGAAGTCCCAGACTGTGCAGTGAAGGGAAATGAGAATTGAGCGGAGCTGTGCAGGAAGGCGAGGGCCAGGCTAGAAAATAACATAATTTAGGGGGGAAATTAAACTATTTTTACAGCACCCTACAATTCATTAGCATTTTATAACACATTTAATTTATGTTATTCTACGTTTGAAAAAATTGCTTTAACGAATCAACAGAAAAGAATTACCAAAGACAATTTATTGTTCTTGAAAATCAATAAATGTGACTTTTCCAAACTCAATGAACATCAATAATAACTTCAATAATACTAATGAGAATTATTAAGATTTTGTTTATAATGGAGCTGTTCTGCTCCTGCCTCAGCTGCTGCAGACTGAAAAACATTCAAAACAACTTTCTAAAAGCCTCAATGTTTAGATCAATGTCAGGGTATCCGCCGGGTTGTAAAAGGTATTAAAAGGTACAGGGTATCCGCGGGGTTGTAAAAGGTATTAAAAGGTAGTAAATGAAATTAACACAAATTAAGGCCATTAAAAAGTATTAAAAAGTAATAAACGTCATCTGACGAGGTATTAATTTTTTTAAACCTACACAACTATATTTTTCTTGTTCTGTCGTCTAAAAAAAGGTCTGTGAATTTATTTATCTTTTCTAATTTTATGTTCCAAGTAGGACCTTAGCTAAAACAAAGACGTCATATCGTCAGTCAGTGTGCGCGCGCACCTACAGCTGGCCGAGGCTGATCATGTCTGTAAAAAGAAACAGGAAAGAGGAGCGCGACTTTATCTTCCGACATTTAACAAGAAATTTACCTAAACAATTGTTTGTTAGCTCGAAATTATAGCAAAAGGGGTGTCTCAGTCTAACGTTTTCTTAATAAATGTACTTTAATGGTTAAATCGGCTTTATTTAAAAAAAAAAAAAGTGTCGCTGCCTGTTCCGTGATCGCTCAGCGGTGAAAACAGGAAAAAGGAGCGCGGCTCGTTTCGCCGACATTTAACAAGAAAATTACCTAAACAATTATTTGTTAGCTCGAAATTATAGCAGAGGTGTTTTTCTGTCTGTCATTTTCTTAATAAATGCACTTTAATGGTCAAATTAGCTGCATTTCGCCACCGTGGTGCTGCAGCTTGCTGCTGGATTGAAGGTTCAAGCAGAGAGGTGGGGAGAGTATGGCAGGCCGATTGAGTCATTAATAGCTAGTGAAGATTCTCAGTCATGGTGAATTCTAAAAAGTGCAATAAAAAAACAATAAAGTATAGTATAATAGTATAATAAATAGTATAATAAATAAAGTCCAGTTGTTTTTGTCTTGAACTTTTTTAAATTTGTCATTATAGGCACGTTTTCCTATTACATGATACAACAGCATGCCATACACTATTACTACAATAGATATCATGAACTGTTTTTTTTTTTTTCAGTCAGAATGAATGAAACGGTCATATTTCAGTCAAATTGTTTATAAATATGGGAAAAAAAATCTATAAATATGTCACTTCGTCCTATAAGTTGCAAGGCATGTAAATTATGCAAAAAACTGCAACTTACAGGATGATTTTCTTAGTTAATTCTAGATGTTCTTAGTTAATTCTAGATGTTATTACTGTTTTTCTCTTGCATTTGTTGTTGGATGTAACTGGGACCCCGTGTACATAATCTCGTTTTCATCACATGTACCACATGCGGTGCAAATGACAATAAAGACTCTCTGACTCTGACTCTCTGACTCTGAAAAATACAGTACAGTAGTTATTATTTTTCTACCTCTCTTTTTGAATTATGCATGTGTTCAGTGTTGAATTATTTTAACTAAACTGTTCTGTTTTCAAGTTTACAGTTTTTGTTTGCCATTAGAGATATGTTATGTGTGGGAACAATTAAACTTTTTCTCTTGGGTTAGATTTAAATAACAAATAGGTCAGTGCTTTTATTGAGGCAAGAAGCAAATTGATGTATCCAGTAATTGTTATAAAACTACATTTACTACCAAAGTTTAGGAAGAAAATGACAGTAATCTATCACTTTACAATTAGTTGCTCTAAACTGAAGTACAACAGGTTGCCGCTACGGTTACAGCTCGGTGCCGTGATGGTATTAAAAAATATTTTGATGGTATTAAAAAGGTATTAAAAGGTATTAAATTCAACTCTGGAATATCTGCATATACCCTGAGGTAGTAAATGAAATTAACACAAATTAAGGCCATTAAAAAGTATTAAAAAGTAATAAACGTCATCTGACGAGGTATTAATTTTTTTAAACCTACACAACTATATTTTTCTTGTTCTGTCGTCTAAAAAAAGGTCTGTGAATTTATTTATCTTTTCTAATTTTATGTTCCAAGTAGGACCTTAGCTAAAACAAAGACGTCATATCGTCAGTCAGTGTGCGCGCGCACCTACAGCTGGTATCATGTCTGTAAAAAGAAACAGGAAAGGATCGCGGCTTTATCCTCCGACATTTAACAAGAAATTTACCTAAACAATTGTTTGTTAGCTCGAAATTATAGCAAAAGGTGTGTCTCAGTCTAACGTTTTCTTAATAAATGTACTTTAATGGTTAAATCGGCTTTATTTAAAAAAAAAAGTGTTGCTGCCTGTGTGCACCGTGATCGCTCAGCGGTGAAAACAGGAAAAAGGAGTGCGGCTCGTTTCGCCGTCATTTAACAAGAAACAATTATTTGTTAGCTCGAAATTATAGCAGAGGTGTGTTTCTGTCTATCATTTTCTTAATAAATGCACTTTAATGGTCAAATTAGCTGCATTTTGCCGGGGCGGTGCAGCTGGCTGCTGGATTGAAGGTTCCAAGCAGAGAGGTGGGGAGAGTATGGCAGGCCGATTGAGTCATTAATAGCCAGTGAAGATTCTCAGTCATCCAGGACATGGTGAATTCTAAAAAGTGCAATAAAAAAAACAAAGTATAGTATAATAGTATAATAAATAGTATAATAAATAAAGTCCAGTTGTTTTTGTCTTGAACTTTTTTAAATTTGTCATTATAGGCACGTTTTCCTATTAAAGGATACAACAGCCAACAGCATGCCATACACTATTACGACTATGGGGCCATCAGGAACAGCTGTTTTTTTTTTTTCAGAATGAATGGAAACGGTCATATTTCAGTCAAATGGTTTATAAATATGGGGAAAAAATCTATAAATATGTCACTTCGTCCTATAAGTTGCAAGGCATGTAAATTATGCAAAAAACTGCAACTTACAGGATGAAAAATACAGTAGTTATTATTTTTCTCCCTCTCTTTTTGAATTATGCATGTGTTCAGTGTTGAATTATTTTAACTAAACTGTTCTGTTTTCAAGTTTACAGTTTTTTGTTTGCCATTAGAGATATGTTATGTGTGGGAACAATTAAACTTTTTCTCTTGGGTTAGATTTAAATAACAAATAGGTCAGTGCTCGTTTGTTGATTCTCTTTTTTTTTCCTTCAGACAGATGGACATTCTAGCAATAATTTTTGAAGATTTTTGATGTTATTTCATGTGAAAAAATGTTATAAAAAGTTATGAATAACCATATTAAATGTAAAATCAGTCTTTTGTTGACCCAAATATAATAAATATAACGACCTTTAACCGAAATTAAAGACATAATTTAAATTCATTGCAAAAACACATTGATTCCAATTGGGGTCATTTTTGACCCCACTCATGGAAGAATGTAGGTACTGTATTGGTCGTTCATGCATCCTAGGGTTAAATACCCTGATGCATGCTCAATAATCCAGGTAGAAAAATCTAAAAAAGCTAAGGCCCTGTACACACGTAGCCGTTTATCAGTAAAACCGAACAGTTTATCATGCGGTTTGGCCTTTGATCCACACGTGAACTCCGGTTGATGCAACTATAAACGAATAATAACAAAACTCCGACCAAAGTGGAGATTTGAGAACTCTCCGCGTTCGAGTCTACGTGTGGACTTCAGAACCGGAGGTTTCTGCTCCAGATGGAGCGGCAGAACCGGTTCTGCCGCTCCATCTGCTGCGGCGCTGACAGTCACATAATGCTCTAAAAAAAGTGCTAAAAAGTCAACATACCTGCTCTGACATGATTCCCAGTCGACATCTTCCTGCGTTTTATTAACTTTGTACTCCAACACGGTATTTAATAGTAGTCCAATCTTGCGGTATGTCCACACAAACTAAAGAAAATAAATAAATAAATAACAGGAAGTCGCGGCTGAAGTTGGAGGGTTGTGACAGCACTACACTGCCACCTATGGGTTCAGCATATTCTTTACAACGCTCTCTAGTGAAATAAAACGGGACATGTAGACAAACATTTTAAATATTCGAACATGTATGGACAGAGATATTTTTTTTGTGCAAATATTCGTTTTTCAAACACCAGGCTACGTGTGTACAGGGCCTAAGTCTGGGTCCTCTGGACATTAAAACAAAAAACACAGTTTTGTCAAAACACTTTCCTGCATGTTAAAAATGCATCAAACCCATCAAAATTTAGAAATAAATGAATTTTAAATCCATTTTCCACATCTAGGAAGCACTTGTGAACACATAAATTGAGCTTTGAGCGTAGCTGTTTTATTAATGTTCATTAGTGAGAACAGAAGCTCTGATGGTGAGTGGTGAGAAAAACTGCAAATTCTGTCTTGAGTTCGCCTTTGTAGCGGTGCCGACATGCGGCTTCGTGCACTCGGCCCATCTTTTAAGACGTGTGCATAATTATTCTTCTAAAGACCTGAAATCGTTTCTCAAACTCCCTCAGCAACCCTGAAATCTTGTTTTTGTACTGTTTCACATCAGGAGGAACACTTGCAGCGCACATGAAGACAGGGGAAAAGAGCAGAGCCTCCGCTTGCTATCTGCTGCGTCTCCCATACTAAAACACAGCGCCCCTGGGTCCTAGAGGCAGCCGGTTTGAGTAGGACAACATAGGAACTGACTAAAACACAGCGCCTCTATAGCGGACAACATAGGAACTGCATATTTTTAAGAAAATAGCGTTTATTCTTTTTTTTAATAATTCAGATTCATCAGCGGGCCAACTAAAAACCCCTGGCGGGCCGGATGCGCCCCACGGGCTGCATGTTTAACACCCCTGCCTTAGATGAATGAAATTCAGAGTCAGAGAGTCTTTATTGTCATTTGCACTGCATGTGGTACATGTGATGAAAACGAGATTATGTACACAGGGTCCCAGTTACATCCAACAACAAATGCAAGAAGAAAAACAGTAATAACATCTAGGATTAACTAAGAAAACATCAACTAGAAATACACTAAGCCCTAATGTAGTAGAAAAACATCATTATAAACAGCAGCACGAACATGAGTCTGTATGAACAGATGAACACAGCAACAAGAAAACAGATCAGCATCAGCATGATGTGATATTTTGCAGTGATCATTCTTATTGTTTATTTATTCATGAGTCTAACAGCCTCAGGGTAGAAGCTGTTCCTCAGTCTAGTGGTTCTACATTTGATGCTCCTCAACCTCCGTCCTGAGGGGAGTGGGGCAAAGAGTGAGTGTGCTGGGTGAGTGAGGTCTTTCATGATGCAGGTGGCTCTTTTCCTGCATCTGGAGGTGTAAATGTCTGTGATGGTGGGGAGACTGACTCCAACAGACTTCTGTGCAGCCTTCACCACTCTCTGTAGAGCTTTCCTCTCTGCAACTGTGCAGCCTCCATGCCACACATTGATGCTGGAGCACAGGATGCTCTCCACTGCACACCTGTAGAAGGAGGTGAGAACTGGGCTGCTCAGACCAGCTCGTCTCAGCCGTCTGAGGAAGTAGAGTCTCTAGCCGTTTTCGCATTGGCCAGCCCTCCCCGGCTCTCCCAGCTTCTAACCCGGGTTCGGCGTGTTCGCATTTACCTTTTCCGCCCGGGATCCACCGTTGTTCTGGAACCATGTCCACCGTGGTTCTATCGGGCCGAGCCCCACGGACCCAGTTTCACGTCATGTACTGCTCTCATTTGATTCGTTGTTTGCAGCAGGGGCGGGACTCATTCAAACAACCTCAGCGCGAGGGTTGAATTTCATTCAAATTTAACTACAGAAACCCCTAAAACAATTGTTAGCTGAATTAGTTTTTCTGAGTTAAATTTTTGTTAATAACTGATCACAAATCAGCTTATGTTACAACGTAAATAACAACGAAGCGCGGACCCATTTCCGCCTTTCAGCGCAGCTTGAATGTCATTAAAATATAACTAATATTGTCTAACTGTTTTAGGGTTTTAAAATATAACTAATAATCTCTAACTTCTACGTGCTTCTAAAATGTTAAGAGGAGTGATTCCTATATGGATAAGGTGGACACCTGAAAATCCAGTCCGCTGTGTAGCTCAAAGCGTTAGTGCACTGTCGTTTTGACCCGGCGAAGCGGGTTCGCTTCCCGCCTGGGACAAAGTTATTTTACTTTTTTTTTTTTTATTGGAGTAAATAAAAAGGAGTTTGTTAACCAAACAAACTCCTTTTTATTTAAAAGAAAATGTGAATAAAAAAAAAAAAGTAAAATAACTTTGTACCAGGCGGGAAGCGAACCCGCTTCTCCGGGTCAAAACGACAGTGCACTAACGCTTTGAGCTACACAGCGGACTGGATTTTCAGGTGTCCACCTTATCCATATAGGAATCACTCCTCTTAACATTTTAGAAGTACGTAGAAGTTAGAGATTATTAGTTATATTTTAAAACCCTGGCTGCGCGCAACAGTTAGACAATATTAGTTATATTTTAATGACATTCAAGTCGCGCTGAAAGGCGGAAATGGGTCCGCGCTTTGTTGTTATTTACGTTGTGACATAAGCTGATTTGTGATCAGTTATTAACAAAAATTAATTAATTAATCTTGATCAGGTGTTGTTGCTGAAATTGCTGAAATTCAGCATCTTGGTGAATGAAATTCAGCATCTTAATGTCCAACTTCAAAATGTGTAAATACTAATGTAGGGTTTAATGTTGGCAACACGTTTCGTCAGCAGATAGAACTAATGGTGGGGGATGGATTGGGGTGAGGATCCACCAAAAGTCTTTTTTCTTTGTCTTCAGAAACTCACTGATCAATTAAAAATAACTTTATTTGCAAAACTGCAGCAAAGTTATAAAAATCATTACTTTGTGAGTCATGAGCGGATTATTTACCAATAGGGTATATGCCACGGGTAGTGGTGACGTACTTCCGTTAAAAT
>JBBPBX010047823.1:11706-25993 GCA_038048925.1 Garcialebias charrua | reverse complement strand
CCTACAACATCCAGAGCCCTAAGGAACTCCGGGCGAATCTCATCCACCCCCGGAGCCTTGCCACCGCGGAGCTTTTTAACCACCTCGGCGACCTCAGCACCAGAGATCAGAGAACCCGACCCAAAGTCCCCAGGCTCTGCTTCCTCAGTGGAAGACGTGCCAGTAGGATTGAGGAGGTCTTCGAAGTATTCCGCCCACCGACTCACAACATCCCGAGTTGAGGTCAGCAGCACGCCACCTCCACCATAAATGGTGTTGGTCTCGTACCTCTTTCCCCCCCTGAGACGCCGGATGGTGGACCAGAATCGCCTCGAAGCCGTACGGAAGTCATTCTCCATGGCCTCTCCGAACTCCTCCCACGCCCGAGTTTTTGCCTCAGCAACCACCCGAGCCGCATGCCGCTTGGACTGCCGGTACCTATCAGCTGCTTCCGGGGTCCCACAAGCCAAAAAGGCCCAATAGGACTCCTTCTTCAGCCTGACAGCATCCCTCACTGCCGGTGTCCACCACCGGGTTCGAGGGTTGCCACCTCGACAGGCACCAACAACCTTGCGGCCACAGCTCCGATAAGCTGCCTCGACAATAGAGGCGCGGAACACGGCCCACTCGGACTCCATGTCCCCCGCCTCCCTCGGAACGTGTTCAAAGCTCTCCCGGAGGTGGGAGTTAAAGCTCCGTCTTACGGGAGACTCTGCCAGACGTTCCCAGCAGACCCTCACGATACGTTTGGGTCTGCCAGGTCTGACCGGCATCCTCCCCCACCATCGGAGCCAACTCACCACCAGGTAGTGGTCAGTAGACAGCTCCGCCCCTCTCCTCACCCGAGTGTCCAAGACATGCGGCCGCAGATCAGATGAGACGACAACAAAGTCGATCATCGAACTGCGACCTAGGGTGTCCTGGTGCCAAGAGCACATATGGACACCCTTATGCTTAAACATGGTGTTCGTTATGGACAATCCATGACGAGCACAGAAGTCCAATAACAGAACACCACTCTGGTTCAGATCAGGGGGGCCGTTCCTCCCAACCACACCCCTCCAGGTCTCACTGTCATTGCCCACGTGAGCGTTGAAGTCCCCCAGTAGAACAAGGGAGTCCCCAGGAGGCGCACTCTCCAATACCCCCTCCAAGGACTCCAAAAAGGGTGGGTAGTCTGAGCTGCCGTTTGGTGCATAGGCACAAACAACAGTCAGAGCCCGTCCCCCCACACGTAGGCACCAAGCAGCAAACAGTTGTGCAAAAAACAAAGGTTGTTCAGAAAGTAACATCGTGTAAGGATGGCTCCATCCTGTGGCCATCCCTTGTCTGTGTACCATGTTTCTCCCTTAATTATCTAAATGGCCCCCACCCTTGTGCTCCCAGGTGTTGCAATTATGTCTTGTCTTGTCTGTGTATATATAGTTGGTCCAGTGGCGGCTGGTGATTTTTTTTAATGGGGGGGCGCCATCTAGTAATAATAATAATAATGAATTTAATTTATAACGCACTTTTCATTAATGAAAATCTCAAAGTGCTACAAAGTGCAACAAAAATCAAAGATCAAATAAAAACAAAAATTATCTAGTGGTCATGAGTCAGCACGAACATGAGTCTGTGAGCAGATTAATGCCTGTAGTAGTTTTGTAATTTTTATTAATAATAAATTTGTAAACCTGAATATCTCCCACCCACAGCATATTACTGAATTAACTCCTTTTGCTCTCTACAGAGACTGAGGAACAGCTTCTACCCTGAGGCTGTTAGACTCATGAATCTCTAACCAGAAGAATCACTGTGAAATATCACATGTTGCTGCTGATCTGTTTCATGTTGCTGCTGATCTGTTTCATGTTGCTGCTGATCTGTTTCATGTTGCTGCTGATCTGTTTCATGTTGCTGCTGATCTGTTTCATGTTGCTGCTGATCTGTTTCATGTTGCTGCTGACAAAAAAATCTGTTTCATGTTGCTGTGTTCATTCGTGTTCATCTGCTCATACAGACTCATGTTCGTACTGCTGTTTGGAGTAATGTTTTCTATGATATTAGTGCTTAGTGTATTTTTAGTTTATGTTTTTCTTAGTTCATATCTTAGATGTTATTACTGTTTTTCTTTTATTTTTATTGTTGGATGTAACTGGGACCCTGTGTACATAATCTTGTTTCATCACATGTAGCACATGTGGTGCAAATGACAATAAAGAATATCTGACTCTCTGATTTAGGGCTTATTCAATTATGCTGAATATGAAAGGGTGGGTTTTGGCACCTTTCTCTTCCATATAAATAATAAAATATTGGGCATGGACAATATTTATTTTTCTTGGTAGTCAAGAGAATAGGAATGGCTATTAGTCAGCTTTCTAATTATTTAACATAAACAACTATCAACATCCTCCTCTGACCATCAACAGCACCGCAGTGGAGAGAGTGGACAGCACCAAGTTCCTGGGAGTGCACGTCTCAAAGGACCTGTCCTGGAGCAGGAACACTGCAGCACTGGCAAAGAAGGCTCACCAGCGTCTCTACTTTCTCCGCAAGCTGAAAAGGGCTGGAGCTTCAACCCCCATCATGAGCACCTTCTACAGAGGTGCCATAGAAAGTGTCCTGACCAGCTGCATCACTGTGTGGTTTGGTGCATGTACTGCATCCTGCCGCAAGAGCCTCCAGCGCATTGTGAGAGCAGCTGAGAAGATCGTGGGCACCTCCTTGCCCTCACTGCAGGACTTACACAGCAAACGCCTCACTCGGAAAGCCCACCGCATGGCAGGTGATCCCACACACCCACTACACAGCTGCTTCAGACTGCTGCCATCAGGAAGGAGACTGAGGAGTCTCCAGGCTCGAACCAGCAGACTGAGAGACAGCTCTGTTCATCAGGCAGTCAGAATGCTAAACACTCTGCCTGCTCTGCCTCCCCTCCCATTTGAACTGCCTTAACACTAAAACTTTCTCACATACTATCACTCAACACAAAGTTTTTAACACTAGACTCTGTGTCACCAAACGGGTTTTCACTAAACTCTCGGTCATGTGCTCATACAGTTTGCACTACTTCTCATACTTGCACTAATGTCTGTATTACATCACTGCCTATAATCATAATACTGTTTACATTCTCTGTTTACATTTATTAATACTGTTTACTTTTATTACTACTGCTTACATGTAATTACTACTGTTTACATTTATTTACACTACTCTAATATCTACACCACTGCTGGTACATATACAGTGTGCTCTGAACGGTCTTATTTAGGGATGCCCAATGTGCCTTACTGCATATGCCACTTTTTGCCTCTACAACAACATCAACTACTACCTCATACATATACTGTGTACATTGACTCATACGCTGCTTTGCCACTTTGCAAATGTCAATGCTAGAAACCTTTAGTTTATTTTAGTTATACTTTTTATACTCTTTTTTTATACCACTATGCAAAAAAAAAAAAAAAAAAAAACAACTCAGGACAGTGTTAGTTTTACTATTTTTATGCTTATGTCTATTATTATATGTTTCAGTGTTTCAATGTTTAGATGTTTACTGTTGCACCGAGGGACTGAGAGAAACGCAATTTCGGTCCTGTGTATGTCCTGCACTGTACATATTGCAGATCTGACAATAAAGTTGACTTTGACTTTGACTTTGACTATTTATTTTATGAGTATATGTGTACATTTAATAGCAACAATTCAAATTCACATTGCACTTGTAAAGATGTAGACTAGTTCTCCTCACTTTTTCACAATACAGAACTACTATGATGAAAAACATTGTAAAAACCTACATCATGCATTTACTGGAAGCTTCTCTCCCCTCTGTAGCTATCCTCTGACGTTCACCAGGGCCCAGCGTTTCTTGGCCATCTGGGTTACACTGCCTCTGTGTTCTCCACAAAAGGGAGTCTCTAAACAGGACCATAAGAGAACAGTGTTCATCTTTAGTCACCAGGTAAAATAACAAGAAATGTGAAGTACAGTAGTTCAATCATAAGACATTAACATAATATCAGTAATATTTCTCATTTTAACTTTTTTAATACAACAGAAATAATAATATCCATGTTATTTCAATTTCATTCATTCATTCAAGTTTATTTGAACAAGGACAGCACAATAAACAATGTTACATGCTAAAAATGAAGCAACCATTGTCTTGTACAAAGGTTTTCTAGCCACAGGCTAATTTGCAAACCCAGTCCTTGTTTGGACTTTTATATAAAAACAGCTAAAATAAAATTAAAATTTAATTAAGATTAAACAGTTCCCTCACACACATGCCTGTTCCTCTGTCCCCATGGGGTTCAGTGTTCACAGATTTGGTTTTGCTTCAACCATTTTTCACCTGAGAATTAAAAACTCTAAGATCAGTTAATGTTTTTATTGCTGATGGTAAACTGTTCCAGATATGAGGACCTTTAGATGAGAAGTAGCACTGACCAAATGAGGTTTTGTATTTTGCAGGTTTACAGTCTCCATCAACTGCACCTCTTGTTGAAACTCCTGAGCTGCTGACTTTTAAAATCATTCTGCTCACCAGCTCTGGGACTGTGGGAATTCTGGTTTACTTCCTGCCACTAACTCTCTCCCACAGTTGCTGCACTGAGTTAATTGGTCATCATCATCTTCACCTGCCACCTGCTCTGGAGAACAAGTTCTGCTCTACTATAAAGGCTGCAACCAGGCTCTTCTCTAGTGCTGGGACATTTGCCTTTTTATGTTTTGACTTCCACGTCAAGATTTTGACTCGTCCTCCAAGGCTTCAACACCAAGGCGGGATCCTTCCTTCCACCACTCATCTACCTCCAGCTCACTACTCACTTCTCCTGCAGCAAAACATCTACAAACAAACAAGAGATACTTACCATCTTCTTCTTCAAGATGTCCCCCTGAAACCAGAACTGCATAGTATGTCTCCTGCTCCTGCAACAAAGCAAAACCAAAGTTAGAGTCCTTATAACCATCAATCATCATCAAGATCAAGACCTGTGTCACGTATCTAATATCCTCTCCATTCACAGCTCAACTCCCTTTTTCCTGGAAAGAAAATAAAGAGACTTATTTTTGTAACTGTTTTCTGTCTGTCCTTCGGTTCTTTCACAATGAATAAATCCTTCTGCTGCTTGGTTACTTTTAAGTATAGCTTTGAAACAACAGCACAACTTATTATTTAAACTGAGGGGTGGAACAGAGCCACGTTTATTCATTATTCACTCAGATTTATTCATCATGAATTAGGACAAAGACACCACACCATTACAAACTGCTGCTTAAACAAAAGAGAACAGTTAACAACATACTCTCTGAGGAGTAAACAAGTTCATGAGCTGACAAGAGTCGTCAGACGTTCGGGTTTATAACTAGCAGCAACTTTTATAATCATGTACACCACACCGTTCATAAACACAGCTAACAAGCTAGCGTACCATGTGACAGAAAGCACCAGCTGTTACACATGTTACGCTCACAGTACATTCATGTCTTTGCGTCTTATTAACTCATTGATTGCTTACCTGTGTGTGCAGTACGGCAAGAAGGCAAAATAATTACTGCTGTTACAATTTTCAACGTAGCTTGAGGTGTGTGTCAGCTGAGCTCTCAGGTCCTCGTCTCACAGGACCCACGAGTGTAAACAAACCCACATGCAGGTCTCTCTCTCTGGCTGCCTGAACAAAATGATGCGGGTGTGTGCTGCAACTCTTTTTTTTAAATGAGCTGACAGCTATGTGTAAATATTTCAATAAGGCATACATTAATGACTGTTAAAATTGTACACATAGCGCCGTCAGTCCAATAATATTCATACATAGTCTGATAACGGGTGGCTTTTATTTTCACAAAGAAACAGATACTTCTAATTAAAAGTTGTGAGGCATATCAGTCAGAAATAGATAAAGGGCTTTTCAATTATTTAAAACTTACCTGAGCAGCTCTGTTGTTCCCCGAAAGAAAAAAAGGGGAAAGAAATAAAAACACCACCGGAAACACGTATCGGCAGGTCGTGGGTACAGCCTCACGTTGTACGTACTCCAGGGCGGTGAAATATGCGCCCAGCGACTTTCCATTATTTTGCAAGATGTGGAATGAATGCGCATGCGCGATTGACAATGAGAGTCTACGGATAAGAGCCGTGCGCCCGGGGAGCGGAAGTTACGTCACAAATCAGAAAACGTTTTTTGAAACGAAGAATATAACTCATCATTACCTATGAAATATTTATCCTGCACAACTAAAAACATATATACATATATTTATAATTATTTTTATTTTATAATTTCTTCTTTTTTTTTTTAAGTCTAGAAGTTCCAGTGGATGGACGTTCCAGTGGGTGGGCAGCAATCAGAAAACGTTTTTTGAAACGAAGAATATAACTCATCATTACCTATGAAATATTTATCCTGCACAACTAAAAACATATATACATATATTTATAATTATTTTTATTTTATAATTTCTTCTTTTTTTTTTTAAGTCTAGAAGTTCCAGTGGATGGACGTTCCAGTGGGTGGGCAGCGCCTCCTATTGGCGGGCCGCCCCTGTACTTGAGTACAAGGATCTGATTGAGGACAAAGGCTTCATCCTTTTCTTATGCCGGCTACCCACCAAACGCGTTTCGAGCAGCGGAAGCAGCCGTTTTACATGCAAAGTCTATGTGGAGGCGCGGCGAGGAGCGGCGAAGCGTGACGCGGTGTGTTTTGAGCATTTCAAGCTGCGCAGCAGGGCGCGGCAGTTCTTTTCCGTGCACACGACGTGTCCAAAGCAGCCGTTGCCAGAGTTCAAATATTTGAACTTTGGCTGCTCGCCGCGTCACAGCAACCAATCGGGAGAGACTCTGCTATGTGATGACGCAATGACGACGGGACTTTTTTTGGGACTTTTTAGACAAGCCTCCATTACGAAACCAGCCTCCGGTAAGAAACTTGGCATTTTTACAGTTGCCGCTGTCCGCTCGAGTGTACGATCACCCCAAACATAAAAAAAAAAAAAAACTTTTTAATCTCAACAAAGACTTCCGGAGCTACAGTTCGACTCGTAGAAAACCCACTCAAGTAGCAACGAGGCTCACGAACAGCTGATTTTATCTGCCCAGTGTACAAAAACAAAACAAACCCGACCGGAAAAGAATCAAGACGCTCCTCCCACTGCGCGTCTTCGGTGTGAACAGACGTCTGTTGACAAGCAGCTAACAACACGTGTTGGGAGCATTTAGACGCGTTTGGTGGGAACCCGGCATTAGACTTCTACAAAGCCTTTGACATGTTGGAGCATCAGTTTCTATTCAAAGTCCTACACTTATTTGGTTTTGGGCCAAATTTTTGTAAAATTATAGAAAGCTTTTATAATGACACTATAAGCTCAGTTGCTCTTCAACATGGCACCTCTCCTCGTTTTACCATTAATAGAGTAAAACAGGGCTGCAATATTTCTCCATTCCTCTTTATCTTGGCTGCTGAAGTGTTGGCTATCTTCATTAAAAACTCAAACATTCTAAAATTGAACATTTTTGATTACCAAATTATAATCAGCCAACTAGCTGACGACACCACAATCTTTTTGAAGAATCTAGATCAAACTCCTAAAGTCCTTGAATTAATTAATACATTTTCCAAAGCATCAGGTCTAACTTTGAGTCTACAGAAATGTGAACTGATGGCGATTCATAATAATCTCACAGAAGCATATGGTATTCCCATTAAATCCTCAGTGAAATATCTTGGAATGGTAATAACTAAAGATACTAAACTCAGTGAAACTCTTAACATAGAGAATAAAATCCAGAACTGCAAATCTCAGTTAAACGGATGGAATCAAAGAGATCTAACGCTATTCGGAAGAACCTACCTAACTAAAATGGAATCACTCTCGTTGTATTTATCCGGCTTATTCGATGGCCATACCTAATACAGGTAAATATATTAAAGCCGTAAATCAACTAAACTTTAAATTCATCTGGAAAAATCGAGCCCACTTAAAAAAAGCAAACATGGTAAAAGATTTTAAAGATGGTGGTTTACAAACAATTGACTTTGAATGTTTAAATGCTGTCTTAAAAAAAACTGGCTGAAATCTTTTTTATTGAATGGAAATAGTATTTGGTATTGTCTTCCCAAAGGTTTGAATAAAAAAATTGTTGGTATAGATTTTGTTCTCAAATGTGACTTTAAAGTTGTTAAACTTCCTGTGAAGCTAGCTGATTTTCACAGCAGGTGTTGTTATGTTGGAAACTCATGTACTCACAATTTTACTCCCCACCAAACTCCGATCTGGAATAATAGATATGTGCTACATAGAAATAAATCTCTGTATTTGGATCGCTGGATATGGAAAAAGGCATTTGGTCCATAAGACATCTTCTAAAGGACAATGGAAGCTGGTTGTCTTATGAAGATTTCTGTGTACTATATAATTTGAACTGCTCATTTTCTCAGTTTAACAGTGTTATAAACTCGATCCCTACTGCAGTCAAATGTATGGTCCAAAATACAAGCACTGAAACAGCTAACCTCCATTTACCTACATTTCAAATAAATGGAGTTAACCTTTTGGATAAAAGTAACTCTAACAAAAGTTTGCGTCAACATCTAAACGACATTATATTTCCCGTACGTCCAAACAGAAACTCCATCCTGAGTTTGTTTTCGAACTCTGAAGTCAATAAGTGGAGGACTGCTTACCTTAAATAAAGCTAAAGAAATACATTTTAAAATTCTTAATAACATTTTTCCATCCAGAGAACTGCTAAGGCAAAGATTTAATTTTGACTCTAACAACTGTACTTTTTGTGACAACTACAGTATATTGAAACAACAGACCATCTCTTCTTCTACTGTGTACACACTGAAACGTTCTGGGAAAACTTTCAGGCCTGGTTCTCAACTAAACATCTCCTTCCCCATCCACTAAAAAGAGAGGATGTAATATTTGGAACCACCCTCAGAGACAGAAGAGCTGACCTCATACCAGTGGTGTAGTCTACATTTTTGTAGTGGGTATACTGTGCTTAGAAATCAAAGTACTGTACAGTGGTTAGTACAATGTAATCGTCAATATATTTTGATTTTTAAGCATATTGAACATTTCCAATTTTTTCTTATGTTTATATATGAATAAATGAACAACAAACATTGTACAACAGTTGGCTTTGTATTAAAATTATGTTAGAGAATTTATGCAACAATATCAAAGCACAGCGTTGCATACCGTTAAGATTGTTTCGGAAGCGTTCAACTGCCGTTTAACGTATCGATGACACGTGTCTAATGATAAGTCGTGACATTGGGCACTTTTAAGTGGGTATACTGAAATTCTCAAGCTTTTCTAGTGGGTATACTCCGTATGCCTGAGTATCACATAGACTACACCACTGCCTCATACAACAACCTGCTGATCCTCGCTAAATACAGTACTTCGATCCATTCCTGTAAATGGGGAAACAGAAAACCTGACTTTTCAACCTTTCAACGCCAGCTGATGGACAACCACCTAAAAACTTTAAACCTGATGAAAAGTAAGATTATATACAGCTGCTCAATGCATATGAAGAACTGAACTTTATTCAATAATTAGAGCCCCTTGTGTATGTTTTTATTTTGTCTTTTCTTAAACATGTCATCTTCTCTCATTTTATCTTATGTGTGCCTCGTACTTGCAAAACATTTTATCTCTGTTGTACATGCCACATGTTTTCTGTAAATTTTGCTCAAACTTAATAAAAAAAAAAAAAAGTTCCTCCAAGCCCACACGTTAGCAGTCGGTGCATGCAAGGAGTACTGGTCGCTGCCGCTTGTTTTGGGCTTGTTTTTTTCATGGAGCTGGCCGGCCGCTTGTTTGTGTCGCGAGATCTGTACTTGGATGGACGCGCGCAGAGCGGAAGAGACATCACCAAGGATTTTTTTGGGGGGGGATGTAACAAATAAGGATTTTTAAAGTCGAGCTCCCGAGTGAACTAACCCAAGAGTTTTCTCCTCTTTTTTTGTTGTTGTTGTTTTGTTTTAACAAGTCGACTCGCTTCCCGTTTTTTCTTCCCCATAGCCCGTCGTATGAAAAAGGGCGTGCGTGCTAGTTGTGTGCTCGGGGGGGGGACGGTAGTTTTAAACATTTCATGGTGTTTTGGAGCTCTCTTAAAATAAACAAAACACCATCTGGATCTGAAGGACACTGTGGAGGATGGGGAGCACGTTAAGTAAGTGGAAGGCCAGGAAGTTAGCGGTGGAGCGCAGCAGAATGATCGACATGAACCTGCATGAGAGGGCGTCCGGGACCTGCGCGGCCATGAAGCTGCTGCTGCTCGGTAAGGAAGCGACGCTGGGGAGGACTAGGTCCAACTTCCACGTAGAAGAAAAGTCACGTCAAGTTAGCTAGCTGAACGTTTAATGCTCACTCCTCTCAAGGAAGAGAGAAAAGAACCGATTAGTGTGTGTGAATGACAGGCATTAACATAAAACACTTTGTAGAACGGTGCTTTATGAAGTTCAGTCTGTTTCCTTCTATCAGTTGACTGGCAGGTCCAGTGTTCAGGGTTGCCAGATCTCCAGACCGAAAGAAGCGATCAGCTCCTTCAAAACAAGCACAAACAAGCGACTCTCTCTTTAAAAAAAGCAACCCATCCCATTGTGTAAAAAAAGGCAGTTTTAAACAGTATAAACATATTTATTATGGCATTACATATAACCAGCAAAATTATACATTAAAGAACGTATTCATTCTAAAAAATAAAAATACATTTTGCATTTTTCTCCCATCTGTGGTCGTATCCAGTCTTGAAGAGCACGCTCTTTCTCCCAATCTTTATTATATTTTTTCCCATATTTACCTCACTCAGAGCTCATATTAGCGTTGTCTTGTCTAGACAAAGAATAAAGAACAATGTTGCATTCGCGTGTAGTCTGATGTCCCGTGAAGAAACACGGTTTTTAATTTTAAACTCACTTTGAAAGTAATTTTCATTAATTTATCATTTTGTTTGCTAAAAACTAACATAGTTGAATGATACAAGATATATATGTTGTGTCACTATATGCTGCTCATGCTGACTCATCATTAATTGCTCGCGCTTATATAGTTTTACCGGCTCTGACTGTCGCTTGCGCCAACTGCACCTGAACGTAACATCCGCCTTTACGTAACATACGTGGAAGGGGGGCGTGAAAAACTACCTACCACTCGCATTACTGCTCGACTGAAAAACAAGCACAAACAAGCGACTCAATGGCCCTCATGCACGAAAATGTTCTTATTCTAATCCTAAATTTCTCCTACTTTTGTTCGTACGAAGCGTTCGTACGAACATGCCACGTCAGAACCAACAAAGTCTTCTATCCACAGGAAAAGCGTGTAAACGGGCTGCTTAAAGGTGATGAATTCCACCTGTTCTACTCACCTGCGCGTGCTCGCGTGAAGGTAATTTACATACTTTCCACCCCTCAAAACACCATATAAGGCCACGCTTCCTGCCTTCTGACAGCAGGAAGTGTCCATTCATTCAAACTCAAGAAGTAAAAGGAGAACTTCACGCGTTCGGAGATCTGCTCTCAGTGGCGCTGTGGCTACCCCCCCCACCCCCCGCAGGTGTCGGATGGTCAAATATCTCTAATTTTAGTGTACTGTGTTACATTATAGTTTCACTTATTCAGAAGAGCGCACCGCTAGCCCCCCACCCCCCGCAAGTGTCGGATGTGTTTTTGAACAGAAGCATTTTAAAATGTCTCGAAACTACAGTTAACTTCATATTAATATTGTAGTGCATATGTTGTGTGTCCCGTGGGTCGTACAGTATCAGAAATCAAGAATAAATGGTTTGATCTGAAAATGGCTTCAAACAAACGTCTCGCCGCAGCACGGACAGGAGGTGGTCAGGAGGTGGTCAGGACGCGTGCCAACATGACAGGAGGAGGAGGTGGTCAGGAGGTGGTCAGGACGCGTGCCAACATGACAGGAGGAGGAGGTGGTCAGGAGGTGGTCAGGACGCGTGCCAACATGACAGGAGGAGGAGGTGGTCAGGAGGTGGTCAGGACGCGTGCCAACATGACAGGAGGAGGAGGAGGTGGTCAGGAGGTGGTCAGGACGCGTGCCAACATGACAGGAGGAGGAGGTGGTCAGGAGGTGGTCAGGACGCGTGCCAACATGACAGGAGGAGGAGGAGGTGGTCAGGAGGTGGTCAGGACGCGTGCCAACATGACAGGAGGAGGAGGAGGTGGTCAGGAGGTGGTCAGGACGCGTGCCAACATGACAGGAGGAGGAGGAGGTGGTCAGGAGGTGGTCAGGACGCGTGCCAACATGACAGGAGGAGGAGGAGGTGGTCAGGAGGTGGTCAGGACGCGTGCCAACATGACAGGAGGAGGAGGAGGTGGTCAGGAGGTGGTCAGGACGCGTGCCAACATGACAGGAGGAGGAGGAGGTGGTCAGGAGGTGGTCAGGACGCGTGCCAACATGACAGGAGGAGGAGGAGGTGGTCAGGAGGTGGTCAGGACGCGTGCCAACATGACAGGAGGAGGAGGTGGTCAGGAGGTGGTCAGGACGCGTGCCAACATGACAGGAGGAGGAGGAGGTGGTCAGGAGGTGGTCAGGACGCGTGCCAACATGACAGGAGGAGGAGGTGGTCAGGAGGTGGTCAGGACGCGTGCCAACATGACAGGAGGAGGAGGTGGTCAGGAGGTGGTCAGGACGCGTGCCAACATGACAGGAGGAGGAGGTGGTCAGGAGGTGGTCAGGACGCGTGCCAACATGACAGGAGGAGGAGGAGGTGGTCAGGAGGTGGTCAGGACGCGTGCCAACATGACAGGAGGAGGAGGTGGTCAGGAGGTGGTCAGGACGCGTGCCAACATGACAGGAGGAGGAGGTGGTCAGGAGGTGGTCAGGACGCGTGCCAACATGACAGGAGGAGGAGGTGGTCAGGAGGTGGTCAGGACGCGTGCCAACATGACAGGAGGAGGAGGTGGTCAGGAGGTGGTCAGGACGCGTGCCAACATGACAGGAGGAGGAGGTGGTCAGGAGGTGGTCAGGACGCGTGCCAACATGACAGGAGGAGGAGGTGGTCAGGAGGTGGTCAGGACGCGTGCCAACATGACAGGAGGAGGAGGTGGTCAGGAGGTGGTCAGGACGCGTGCCAACATGACAGGAGGAGGAGGTGGTCAGGAGGTGGTCAGGACGCGTGCCAACATGACAGGAGGAGGAGGTGGTCAGGAGGTGGTCAGGACGCGTGCCAACATGACAGGAGGAGGAGGTGGTCAGGAGGTGGTCAGGACGCGTGCCAACATGACAGGAGGAGGAGGTGGTCAGGAGGTGGTCAGGACGCGTGCCAACATGACAGGAGGAGGAGGAGGTGGTCAGGAGGTGGTCAGGACGCGTGCCAACATGACAGGAGGAGGAGGAGGTGGTCAGGAGGTGGTCAGGACGCGTGCCAACATGACAGGAGGAGGAGGAGGTGGTCAGGAGGTGGTCAGGACGCGTGCCAACATGACAGGAGGAGGAGGAGGTGGTCAGGAGGTGGTCAGGACGCGTGCCAACATGACAGGAGGAGGAGGTGGTCAGGAGGTGGTCAGGACGCGTGCCAACATGACAGGAGGAGGAGGTGGTCAGGAGGTGGTCAGGACGCGTGCCAACATGACAGGAGGAGGAGGTGGTCAGGAGGTGGTCAGGACGCGTGCCAACATGACAGGAGGAGGAGGAGGTGGTCAGGAGGTGGTCAGGACGCGTGCCAACATGACAGGAGGAGGAGGTGGTCAGGAGGTGGTCAGGACGCGTGCCAACATGACAGGAGGAGGAGGTGGTCAGGAGGTGGTCAGGACGCGTGCCAACATGACAGGAGGAGGAGGAGGTGGTCAGGAGGTGGTCAGGACGCGTGCCAACATGACAGGAGGAGGAGGAGGTGGTCAGGAGGTGGTCAGGACGCGTGCCAACATGACAGGAGGAGGAGGTGGTCAGGAGGTGGTCAGGACGCGTGCCAACATGACAGGAGGAGGAGGTGGTCAGGAGGTGGTCAGGACGCGTGCCAACATGACAGGAGGAGGAGGAGGTGGTCAGGAGGTGGTCAGGACGCGTGCCAACATGACAGGAGGAGGAGGAGGTGGTCAGGAGGTGGTCAGGACGCGTGCCAACATGACAGGAGGAGGAGGAGGTGGTCAGGAGGTGGTCAGGACGCGTGCCAACATGACAGGAGGAGGAGGAGGTGGTCAGGAGGTGGTCAGGACGCGTGCCAACATGACAGGAGGAGGAGGAGGTGGTCAGGAGGTGGTCAGGACGCGTGCCAACATGACAGGAGGAGGAGGAGGTGGTCAGGAGGTGGTCAGGACGCGTGCCAACATGA
>JBBPBX010047823.1:0-11513 GCA_038048925.1 Garcialebias charrua | reverse complement strand
GAGGTGCGCAGCGTGCCAACATGACAGGAGGTGGTCGACATGAGTGGCGCGGCCGCGCGGGGGGCGTGGCGTGGCGCGTGGCGCACGGTGGTCGACATGAGTGGCGCGGGGGGGGGGGTTGAAGCCGCTTCTTTTAATTTAACAAATTTGTGTCGTTGCATTTAATTCTTTTTAAACTCAGAATACTTTCTGAGTAACAAAATATGAAGTTATTAGTGAAGGAAGTCCGTCTGGATAACAGCGGACCGACTCCTCGTAAATTTACGACAGGTCCGGACCACTCGTAAATTTTGTTCGTATCTGAAAAAAATCCTAGGATACGAAAACATTGTTGAATGCCACAAATGATCCTAAATCACTCGTACGCACAGTTTAAGAACAAATCTGTGCGTACGAACGGTTCGTGCATGAGGGCCATTGAGCTAAGAGAAGAAAAACATTTGTCAAACTAAATGTAACAAAATACCAACTAAAAGTAGTTAAATGGTTGCTGGAAGCTAAATGTAGCAAAGAGCTAGTTAAAAGCTGCTAAATGTTAGCTAAAATTCTGAAGAATTAAAAGCTAGTTGAAGATTTTTTACATGTACCCAACACCTAAAGTTGTAAAAGGCTTGCTAAAAGCAGACAAACATAGCTAAATGCATTTAACTATAGGCTCAATTTACCGATCGATCTACGATTCCCACCCTCATCTATGGTCATGAGCTTTGGGTTATGACCGAAAGAACAAGATCTCGGATACAAGCGGCTGAAATGAGTTTTCTCCGCAGGGTGTCTGGACTCTCCCTTAGAGATAGGGTGAGAAGCTCAGTCATCCGGGAGGGACTCGGAGTAGAGCCGCTGCTTCTCCACATCGAGAGGAGCCAGTTGAGGTGGCTCGGGCATCTGGTTAGGATGCCTCCTGGACGCCTCCCTGGTGAGGTGTTCCGGGCATGTCCCACCGGGAGGAGACCCAGAGGAAGACCCAGGATGCGCTGGAGGGACTATGTTTCTCGGCTGGCCTGGGAACGCCTTGGGATTCCCCCGGAGGAGCTGCTCCAAGTGGCTGGGGAGAGGGAAGTCTGGGCCTCCCTACTTAGGCTGCTACCCCCGCGACCCGACCCCGGATAAGCGGAAGAAGATGGATGGATATAGGCTATGATTGTCTGCTTTTAGCAAGCCTTTTACATGTAGCCAAATGCTAGCTAAAACTAGCTAAAGACTACTTAATGCAAAATTAGCAAATGGGTTGACGAAAATGTAAATTAGCATGAGGTTAGTTAAAAGTAGAAAAATACAAACTTAAAGCTTCAAAAGGCCAGTTAGAGGCTAATAGTAGCAAAAGACTTGCTAAAAGCTAGAAGTACCTAAACGCTGGCTAAAGGTAACAGATGCCTAGCTAAAAGTATCAAAAGGTAAGTCTTAAGTAGCTAAAAGTTAGATAAAAGAAGCAGGATGTAAGCCAAATGCTAAGCAGCAAAGGACTGGCTATAAGTAAAAAGCTTGAGAAAAGCAGCAGAATGTTAGTCAAAAACTAAAAGTAGATAAATATTGGCTAAATGTGGCAAAAGGCTAGTCAAAACTAACCAAAGGCTAGATAGAAGCTAAAGTTTAACACAAAATAGCAAAATGCTAGCTAAAAGTAACAGAACGGAGGCTAAACATAGCAAAATACTAGCTAAAAGTTAAAAGAAGTGGAACAATAGCTAAACTAAAAGTGGCATAACAGGTTAAAATGGATCCAGTGGCTAAAACAGATTTCAAAGAAAAATATGTTTTTAAGGAATAGAAGTAATCTCAATGTATTTTTATCTGGAAAATAATTGTAAAACATTTAAATATTTTTAAAAGTACATTAGCTAGGGGCTGCGGTAACTTGGAGGTTAGTGACACTGTCTGAAGCCTTTCAGACGAAACGTTTCTACAAGGTTTTTATTTTTTAACCCGTCCAGAGAACCACACTTAACTTTCTTAGACACTGTCTTGTGTTCCTGAAGCTGCAGGTTCAAGTCCAGGTTCCATCAGGAAGTGCATCTGCCACTGATTGACAAATTTTTCATGTGAATTTGCTCAATGTGGCGAGCTCTAAAGAAAGGAGCAGCCGAAATAAAGTACATTTTAAAGTATTTTAGCTAAAAAAAAAATAAAAGGCCATAGTACCCATATCCTGCTTAAGCTTTTCAAAATATGAAAAACAGAATATTTAAATAGCAGATATAGAAAAACAGAAAAAAAAAGATTCACATCCGTTTAGAAACGTTTTGCGTTTTATTTAATATTTAATTATACAGGTAGTCTCATTGATTCATGAGGGCTCATTTTCAAGAGAGACCTGTTGTAGATAAACAATATATAGAGAACAGACAATACACAACAATAAAAAGTAATTAAAATGAAAAATTGTGGTATAAAAACACCGTTACCACATGGTCCTGTTAGCAGCATGGTCCTGTTAGCAGTGTTTGTTAGCAGCATGGTCCTGTTTGCAGCATGGTCCTGTTAGCAGTGTTTGTTAACAGAATGGTCCTGTTAGCAGTGGTTGTTAGCAGCATGGTCCTGTTAGCAGCATGGTCTTGTTAGCAGTGTTTGTTAGCAACATGGTCCTGTTTGTAGCATGATCCTGTTAGCAGTGGTTGTTAGCAGCATGGTCCTGCTAGCAGCATGGTCCTGTTAGCAGTGTTTGTTAGCAGCATGGTCCTGTTTGCAGCATGGTCCTGTTAGCAGTGTTTGTTAGCAGAATGGTCCTGTTAGCAGTGTTTGTTAGCAGAATGGTCCTGTTAGCCGTGTTTGTTAGCAGTGAGGTCCTGTTAGCAGAGTGGTTGTTAGCAGCATAGCCCTGTTAGCAGTGGTTGTTAGCAGCATGGTCCTGTTAGCAGTGTTTGTTAGCAGCATGGTCCTGTTAGCCATGTTTGTTAGCAGTGAGGTCCTGTTAGCAGAGTGGTTGTTAGCAGCATGGTCCTGTTTGCAGCATGGTCCTGTTAGCAGTGTTTGTTAGCAGTATGGTCCTGTTAGCAATGTTTGTTAGCAGTGGGGTCCTGTTAGCAGAGTGGTTGTTAGTAGCATGGTCCTGTTAGCAGTGTTTGTTAGCAGTATGGTCCTGTTAGCAATGTTTGTTAGCAGTGGGGTCCTGTTAGCAGAGTGGTTGTTAGTAGCATGGTCCTGTTAGCAGTGTTTGTTAGCAGCATGGTCCTGTTAGCCACGTTTGTTAGCAGTGAAGTCCTGTTAGCAGAGTGGTAGCCTGGTCCTTGCCTTCCTACGCAGCTCCGCTCAATTCTCATTTCCCTTCACTGCTCCGTCTGGGACTTCTCCCATAGACAAGGATTTCACCGGTAGATTTTTGACCGGACCAATCAGAGAACAGAAGGCGGAGTTTCTGGACCAATCAGAGAACAGAAGGCGGCGTTTTGAACGACGTCGACTGACATCGTCAGTTTGCCCTGCTTAAAATGGCTGCCGGCACTAAGGAATTTACAAGAAAACACGGTAAAAAACTATTATTTCTTTGATGAGAAAATTTTTTTTTCTTAGCTGACGTTATAGCAGAAGGGTTCCTGAGCGTATTGAATTGATTTAGTTCCTAAATCAATTCACGACATGGTCAAATCTGCTAGATTTAAATTGTTTCGGTTTGACATTTTCCAAACAGCCTCGTATGTTGCAGCGCCTCGCAACATACGTCACGGCCAAACGTTAATGATTGGGTAACCTCAGCAGAGGCAACTTACGCCTCCAGCAAGAATCGGTTCTCTATCCACAATATTCCTGAAGGTGGCACTGTATTTGCGATTATGGGACTTACTTCCGTTTGACCCCGGAAGTAGAATTTCTGCATTGGCTCCTCGTTGTTTACTTGTTTATCTGTGCGCGTCGTTGAAGTTCTGTTAAAGTTCTGTTTTCTGTTATTTTGAGCTAATATTGTCACGAAGATGTCTTGTGGAGCTCTGGTACCTGTTGCGCTGTTCGTGGCTGTAAGAATAATCAGACGAAGCTGAATTTGTGGCTGCAACTAGTGTGTGTTGAACATGCTCCGAAAACAAAAACCTGCATCCTTCTTTGTGGCTGGGCTACGAGAAACCACCTGAAAAAAGACTCTGTATCCTCCAGAGGATCGAGAACACCAGGTATGATTTAAGAGACAGCTTTTAGTGTTATGATTTTATGTAGTCAGTGATTAAATGATACTAATATTTTCGTGCATAACTGGCAAATAAACACACGCACCTATATACTGTATGTATGCTGTCTGTGTATATTTATTTATACTGTATATATAATATAGGTGTGTGTTGTGTTTATTTATATATATATATAATATAGGTGTGTGTGCTTATTTATATATATATATAGATGTGTGTTTATATATAATATAGGCGTGTGTGTTTTATATATATATATATATATATTATATATATATATAATATAGGTGTGTGTGTGTGCGTGGGTTTCTTTTATATATAATCTAGGTGTGTTTGTGTGTGTTTATTTATATATATATATATAATCTAGGTGTGCGTGTGTGTGCGTTTATTTATATATATAATCTATGTGTGTGTGTGTTTAGTTATATATATATATAATAATCTAGGTGTGTGTGTGTTTGTGTGTGTTCATAAATGAACCCTAATGTTTGTATACTGTACTTTTCTTTTCCTCCTTTCTGTTATATTTCTGCATAAGGTGAGTTCCAGGGATGGATGGATGACGCTCCAGTTGGTCCAGGGATGGATGACGCTCCAGTTGGTCCAGGGATGGATGACGCTCCAGTTGGTCCAGGGATGGATGACGCTCCAGTTGGTCCAGGGATGGATGACGCTCCAGTTGGTCCAGGGATGGATGACGCTCCAGTTGGTCCAGGGATGGATGACACTCCAGTTGGCCCAGAAGTTTGTGTGCAGTTATGTACCACAGCAACAAATGAGTGAAAATATAATTTCTATAAATAAATCTGCGTTTGAAGTGCATTTGGTGTTGCTGTGTTTCACCTTCTTTATTTCAATAAGATACGTTGTTTAATGTCTAATGAGAAGTTCTACTGCAAATAAAAAAACTAGATGTGATTGTTTTTTTGGCAACTTACCAGTTTAGTTTTTTATTGACAAGTACAAAACTTAGAAACATGCACGTTGCTGTGGTTCCTCCTCCAGGAGGAGATTGATAAGAATAAAAGCTATAATTATAAATTTTAGGCTGATTGGTAACTCTAAATTGACCCTGGGTGTGAGTGAGACAGGTCCCTCTTGTAAATGAGTCCCCGTGGCTCAACGAGGCAAGCCTGTATAAATAAAGGTTGAATGAATGAATGAATGAATAAACTAAAAACATTTGAAACTGAATACAATATGAGAACTGTGGGTGATTTGATGTCTTTTAATGAAAATGATTGGCTGCAGAATAAATACAAGAATAAATACCAGGTCAAATACACTCAACAAGAAATGATGGGCAGTTTCTGATTTTAAACAAACTGGAACAGATTCCTCATCATGTGGGACCACTGGACGACCACTGGACGACCACTGGACGACCACTGGACGACCACTGGACGACCACTGGACGACCACTGGACGACCACTGGACGACCACTGGACGACTGGCGCAAGCAGCAAACCCCTCCGGAATCCAAGACGATGGAACTCGGCCCTTCACTCGTCTGTACCTTAAAAAAAAAAAGAATAAAACTGTCATGTTTGCATCACAAAGTCTAAAATAAGACCAAGTTTGCTACTCAAAGTAGAAAGAATAAATACAGTTGCTCCTACATTTTTTACTCATTCACAAAGATATACTGTAATGTTCAATTTTATATTGATTTCAGTAATTTTATCTTAGATTTACTTTAATATTTTTGAATTATTGTGCCAGGTGCTTGTGTCATTACTTGTTCTTCTGCTCCTGCGTCTCAGAGTAAGTGTGTCTGTCAACTTCAGCGTGGGAGACCAGTCTGTGACTTGTGTGCAGGCCTTCCTGAAAAAATAAATATTTCAATAGAACAAATGTAGTAATAACCAAAAGATGAACTTGTGTTATGGAATATTTTCTGTACAAACAGCATCCCACTGCTTTATTCACATGAGAGTAACAGGGACCTACAATCAAAACAGTACTACAGTACAGTGTATGTGCAGTATGTATGTATATACTGTATATATAGTGTGCATACAGTATACACATACACACAGCATATGTATGTACTGCAAATGTATTACACACACATGTAGTTATATTATTTATCCACAGATTTGTTTAGTAAATACTTTAACAGATGCTAACGCTACATGCTAAGCTAACCACAGCTAGTAGACGGTGCTAAATCATGAAGAAAAAACAACAACAGCTCCAACACAGAGAAAATTATACTCTCACATTGTTCTGAAATTGTTTCACAAAATGATTTATGTAGAATATTTTGTTTACCGGAGAAAACGTGATCTGAACACGACGTCTTCGAGAGCAGATCCGAGCAGAGGAGGGGCAGCTGTCAGCTCCTCCGATGGAGATAAATCCTTCACGTTTACTTATTTTTGGGACTAAGTGAAAACTGCGCTTTGAACAAACGTCTACCCGACAGGAACACCCACTGACCCAACACGAAGTAACCATTGTAATTAATTAGAAATAAACAAAACAAAAAAACAAACGTGATAAATACAGCCAGTAGACTGGGCTTTAACTGCTGCTCTCACTTCCGGCGGAAGTCGTTCCCATAATTCGCGCAAGGCATCATGGGGCGTAGGAATATTGTGGATAGAATATATGTACGTAAAGTATTAAATAAATCCTTTGATTTTTGTAATTTCATCCTTTTAGGATCATTTTTGTTACTTTTCAGTTGGCAGTGTAGTGCAAATATTGATAACGCTGCCGGCTATATATAAATATATATATATATATATATATATATATATATATATATATATATATATATAAATATAGAAATATATAAATAGCGGATTAGATTAGCTTCCCCTAATTTTCATAAGACATTTGTGCTTTTGAAATTGTGGACCTAAAAAAATTAATAAGCGTTTTAGAAATTGTGGAACTAATTTTTTAATTAGCGGTGCCCACCTTTGTCAGTATGCATACCGCGAGAACCGATCAACAGAGGACGCCATCTCCTCTGTGGTCCACACTGCTCTCACCCACCTGGATCAGAAGGACTCATACATGCGCATGCTCTTTGTGGACTTCACATCTGCCTTCAACACCATGATCCCCCAAACTCTGATAGACAAACTATCCACACTTGGACTAAGCCCCTCCATTTGTAACTGGGTCTTAGACTTCTTAACAAACAGACCACAGTCAGTGAAGATCCACAACTTCTCCTCCTCCACCATAACCCTCAGCACTGGCTCTCCTCAAGGATGTGTGCTGAGCCCTCTTCTGTTCACTCTGCTCACATATGATTGTGCAGCCACCCAGCCAGGTTGTCATATTGTAAAGTTTGCAGATGATACAGCGGTGGTGGGATGCATCACAAACAATGATGAGTCCAGCTACAGACAGGAGGTGGAACATCTGGAGAGCTGGTGCAAAGAGAATAACCTTCACATGAATGTGAAGAAGACAAAGGAGATGATTGTGGACTTCAGAAGGAACAAACACACCCACACCCCACTGAACATAAGTGGATCTGCGGTGGAAGTGGTCTCCAGCTACAAGTACTTGGGTGTACACATGAATGATAACCTCAGCTGGAGCAACAACACCACCAGCCTGATCAAGAAAGGTCATCAGAGACTCTACTTCCTCAGACGGCTGAGACGAGCTGGTCTGAGAAGCTCAGTCCTCACCTCCTTCTACAGGTGTGCAGTGGAGAGCATCCTGTGCTCCAGCATCAACGTGTGGCATGGAGGCTGCACAGTTGCAGAAAGAAAAGCTCTACAGAGAGTGGTGAAGGCTGCACAGAAGTCTGTTGGAGTCAGTCTCCCCACCATCACAGACATTTACACCTCCAGATGCAGGAAAAGAGCCACCTGCATCATGAAAGACCTCACTCACCCAGCACACTCACTCTTTGCCCCACTCCCCTCAGGACGGAGGTTGAGGAGCATCAAATGTAGAACCACTAGACTGAGGAACAGCTTCTACCCTGAGGCTGTTAGACTCATGAATAAATAATCAACACGAATAATCACTGCAAAATATCACATTGTGCTGATGCTGATCTGTTTTCTTGTTGCTGTGTTCATCTGTGACCATCTGCTCATACAGACTCATGTTCGTGTTGCTATGTGAAGAGATGTTATTACTGTTTTTCTTTTACTTTTTATTGTTGGATGTAACTGGGACCCTGTGTACATAATCTCGTTTCATCACATGTACCACATGTGGTGCAAATGACAATAAAGATTCTCTGAATCTGAAAAAAAAATCAAGTTTATTGACTGCGCCAAAATAAGTGAATAAAAACACAGAGAAAAATAATTTTGTGGCTGATTTTTTCCCCCATAAGGTTTGCAAGTGTTCAACCACCTGTGTACTAATTACTACCAAACAGTTTGAAACAGGAATGCAAAGATCAACAGTTTATTTCAGGATACCAACAAATTTGTTCATAATTTTTTCTGTCAAGATTAAAACATGCATTTTTTTCAAATAATTTTGTCTATTTTATAACCTAATAAACACATACATTACATGATTGTGTTTAAATTAATCACTTTTCATGAGAATTAAAGGAGAACTAAATGCCCTGTGAGCTTTAACTCCGCCCCCGAAGCAAATTCAAAAATCTCCCTCAAAATGGGTGTGTTGAGAGACAAGGGGGGAGGAGGTGGTTTTTTTTTGCTGCCTTCATGCCTCCTCCAGCAAACAACCTAAAACAAACTAAAACTTTAGCCAACAACATAAACCAAGCAACAAGAATAAACATGTAGATGTTTTTATATATTCCACCCGATCTATCCAAAACCAAAGGCTTAATTTTTTTAAAAAACAAAACAAAGTTCTCTGTGTCCGGGGCTCGAACTCAGGTCTCCCAGCTCCCAACCCAGCTGTTATACCACTGACCTAACTTGACATGCACACATCACTCCTCTGTTGCACACTATTAAAACAAATACAACCAGACAAATTTGTTGAAGTGAAAAATCTTTTTAAAATAAATAAGTTAAAATACACAAATAACTAGTGCCATTCCGAAAACTATAATATGCGTTGTTGCAGAGCTTTTCAGGAGTGAAATGTACCACTTCCATATAAGGTATGCACTGGAGGGAGGACCGTGTCATCTCCGCAGGGGATTGGCTCTGCTTGAACCACGTCCGTGACGAAAGCTTGCGAAAACACGTAACTTTGCGAATCCTAGACCAACAAGAAAATGAAGGTGCAATAACCTCTGTTCAACCCATAGGGCTACCGTAAACACGTTTTTAGACCAAATATTGCCGATTTAAACAAATACGAACAATTACATGAAAATTAACACAGACATAGTGCTATGAAACCTTTTAAACACATTCTAGGGAGTTTATCAGCTAAAAAAAGTTAAATTTCGGTTTAGTTTCACTTTAAAGACTTGCTTCAAAGAGCTGTATGGGGAGCAACACATACGTTCATGCCTGCACGTCTGTACCTACTCCTCCTGTGGTGTTTTGAGGCTGGGATTACAGGAGGTGAGTGCTTGTGGATGCGAGTCAGACTCCTCTGGTCTCTGTGGTGCTGGAATGGTCTGAGAGTCGTCTTTTTCAGGTAGCCTTCGGAACCCTGAAATCATTACAGAAAAACACAGTTACTTTAGAAACTATGCTTAAAATATGTCCTAGGTTTTAAAATGTAATCAGCTAATTAAAAGTAGAGTTGCATTTGGGCCCAACAAATCCAATCTGACCTGGCCCCAGCCCGCAGTCAAAAACGAAACCTTGACCCTTCAGTGGTATCCAACTTCAGGCCTGTCTCCAAACTCCCATTTGTTTCTAAACTTCTAGACAAAATAGTTGAGTCCCAGTTGAAGTGCTTCCTGGAAGATCACACTGTCCTCTAGTTATTTTCATCGTCTTTAAACCTCTCCACAGCACTGAAACTGCCCTACTGAAGGTGTTTAATGACATCTTGTTATCCACAGACACTGGTGACTGTGCTGCTTGTCCTATTGGACCTTACATCCGCTTTTGACACCATCAACCATGAGATCCTCTTTGCTAGGTTGGAGCAGTGGGTTGGCATCACAGGGTCAGCCCTCAATTGGTTCAGATACCTCACTGACAGAGCCTTTTGAATAGGGATTGAGGTAAAAAGGAAAAAAATTACAGAGAGGAATGCATTATTTTATGATGTAGCAAATATGATATATCTGCTGCTCTTCTGTTAACTCAGGCCCGTAGGCGTGAGCATATCACTCCCATCCTGGCGTTCCTTCACTTGCTCCCTGTGCACTACAGAATTCATTTTAAACTTTTACTGTTTGTTTTTAAATGCCTGAACAACCTTGCCCCACCATTTCTATCTGAGCTGCTTCAGTCTTACTGCCCTCCCCGATCTCTAAGATCAGCTGATCAGTTGCTGCTGACAGTCCCCAAAACTAGGCTGAAGGTCAGAGGTGACAGAGCGTTTGCTGTCGTTGCTCCCAGGCTGTGGAACAACTTACCCTTGAGTGTCAGACAGGCCTCCTCTCTTCCTGTTTTTAAATCCATTTTAAAAACACCCTTTTATTCTTTGGCTTTTAACACGTGATCTTATCTTTTATGGCATTTTAACACACCTGCAGTGAGACTGGTATATGTATGTAATGGATACTAAGCTATTTAAAATGAATTTTCTAAATTAGTAGAATAAAATGAATTGTTTAAATTATTTAAATGAGAATAAATGTATTAAAATTGATTAAAGTGAATCTTGAGAATATGTTGCAGATTGTTTATGGATGTTTGTCTGTTTGTTTAATACTGTTGGTGGTTTGTGTTTTGCTTAATTGTATTTGCACTTTGAAATGTTTGGATTTCCTCTGTATGTACCTCACGGGCTGCCGTAGCTAATGAGGGCAGGAACTATAAAAGCTGTCAAAATCACAGTAACAAGGAATGACTTGAACTGTTAAGACGTGTTTTGCTCCAGTAAATCAACACTTAGTGTTCCCCAGTGAAAGCAGCAAGGTATGTTTGTTTTTTGTTTATGTTCAATGTTTATATGTTTTCTGTACACTAATATTTGTATATATTTGTATATATTTTAGTTTTTACGGTGATCATGCTTGGTGATCATGGTGATCGCATGGTGATCAAGGTGACTGAAGCGGTGTGGTGACTGTGACCATCCACATGAGAGAAAATAAAAAGCATCAAATCACCCGTCGAGACTGCGTATCTTAATTCAACTGCTGGGGAGCAGCTACAATGTATATATTTTTTAATGCTTTGTATCGTTTTAATTAACTTGTCTTTTGTGTGTACAGCACTTTGGTTACCCTTGTGGTTTTTAAAATGTGCTATAGAAATAAAGTTGATTGATTGATTTAAAGTTGTATTTACAGTTTATTTTAAAGTGACTGATTTCCCCCCTCAGAAACAGGACAGTGTAGTAGTTACTGTGAG
>JBBPBX010047821.1:2191-18372 GCA_038048925.1 Garcialebias charrua | reverse complement strand
TGAGAGCATCTGGTCTACAAAACTTCTCAGGCGTGTTGAGATAAGACGGCCTGTCAAGGCCAGTTGGGGAGCTGAATGTCAGATAAATGGTAAATGGAGCTTATTTATATAGCGCCTTCCAGCCCCCATATGAGGGGCCCCAAAGCGCTTTACAATACTAGCCAGTCACCCATTCATACACACATTCATACACCGGTAGCGGTAGTCTTACTTCCCCCTAAGACAAAATGGTACAGGCTCTATTCAACCTCTGCTCGACTGCCTGGCTGACATCAGGGACTGGATGGCTTTAAATTTCTTAAGCTTCAATGATAAGAAGTCTGAAGCCATATTGTTCCTTCCCAATGACACAACCTCAAACCACTGCATTGACCTGTCTGCTCTACCCCTGTCCGAAAAACAAAAAGTCACAAATCTGGGAGTGATAATGGATCCTTCCATGAAACTCAACAGTCATGTAAACATGATCGTCAAATCCTGTTTTTTCCAGCTGAGGCGTCTGTCTAAGCTGAAGCCCATATTATCCAAAAACAACCTGGAGACAGTGATTCACGCATTCATTACATCTAGGCTTGATTACTGCAATTCACTTCTGTTTGGCGTCAGTCAAGCCACCATTGCACGATTACAACTGGTTCAGAACGCAGCTGCCCGATTTTTAACCAGCACACGCAAAAGAGAGCACATTACACCAGTCTTGGCCTCCCTTCACTGGCTACCGGTTCATCTTCGAATCCAATTCAAAATTCTCATGTATGTCTACAAATCGCTGAACAGTCTCGCCCCCGCCTATCTCTCGGATCTGATACACCCATATGTCCCTCCACGTGCTTTGAGGTCAGAGGATCAGGTACTCTTAATAGTTCCAGAAACTCGCCTTAAGCGCAGGGGTGACAGGGCGTTCTCTGTAGCAGGCCCAAGACTCTGGAACGAGTTACCGCTGCTCATCAAACAGGCCCCCTCCCTCTCAGTTTTCAAATCCCGGTTAAAAACTCACTACTATTCTGTTGCTTTCAACACCAGCTGATTTGTGTTTGATCGTTTTATTTATGATCTGCAATGTTTTTATGTCTTTCGTGTTGTACTTCATTGTGTGTGTTGCCTTTTGTTTGTTTGTTCAGCACTTTGGTGTGGACTTGTTCCTGTTTGAAGTGCTTTATAAATAAAATGGTATGGTATGTATAGTAAGGCGCCAGCCAGTCCTACCGGGAGCAACTCGGGGTTAAGTGTCTTGCCCAGGGACACAACAACACATGGTGTGGGAACTCGGGATTCGAACCTCCAACCTTCCGATTGGGGGACGACTGCCATTACCACTACGCCACGGCCACCCCTAAATAGATAGATAAACATGATTGTTTTGGGAACAGGCAGAATTTTAATAACATCTACCTTCAGTCTGTGTCGGTCCACTCGCTTCCAAAAATGTCCAAATTAAAATGACCAAACAAATGGAACGTGCCTGAGAAAATCCCCAAGATGTAATCCATTCAGCCGAAAGTCTGGATTCTTGAGACATGAACCAAGCCTTCATGTAAGGCAGGCAGCCTGACCAGGTGCTGATTAGCTGCCGGCGTCTTCCTTTTATGTTGATAGACCAGGAACCAGCCAAATCCAAAAAGCAGGAACCAGTTATCATAAATCCAATTAAACATGTGTCCTTAAGATCCACAGATGACAGCAGAGATAGACACATCATCAAGTTTTCCAAGTCGATGAGATATCCAGCTGTGTGCATGCCAACAGGGCAAATCGGCTCGCCTACAGCCTGTCTTCTTTTTGAAGAAATGTTATCAGTTGTGTTGAGGGACCAACAGTTTCACAGACAAGACAAAGCAAAAGCAAAGTGAAGACCGAGAGGAGACATCCACCCTTGAGAACAGCAAGTGTTGAATGAGCTGCACCACCTTCATCTGCCTCCTTATGCATAACATAAATGTATTAGTCCAAAAAAGCTAAGTCTGGTCCTCTGGACATTAAAAAAAAAAAAAAAAGTATAAAAAAATTGTAGAAACGTTTCGTCTTTCGTCCGAAAGACTTCCTCAGTCTGAGGTGCTGTGTTCCATCAACCATCAGGGTGCTAACGATCCATCGTTAGGCTGATGGTCCTCCTTGATCATGTGAGCAGCTGGTTTCTGCTGTCATCAGCCAACTGGTTGTGTAACACTGTAAGAGGGTGCTAAGACTGAGCTGAACACAGCAGCTCAGACTGAGGAATTCTTTCGGACGAAAGACAAAACGTTTCTACAGTTTTTTTGTTTTGTTTTGTTTTGTTTTTTGAATGTCCAGAGGACCAGACTTAGCTTTTTTGGATTTTTCTACCTGGATTATTGAGCATGCATCAGGGTATAAATGTATTAGGATGTCATCAGTATGTTGCTGTTTCTGAGGTCTTTTTTGCAACTTTTTGGACTTGACAGGGAGCCAGTGGAGAGAAACTAAAACTGGAAAGATATGATCGCTCCTACTAACTCCAGTTAAGACTCTGGCAGCAGCATTTTGGATCAACTGAAAACTTTTTTTTCCTTTTTCCTTTATAGATGGCCTCCCTTCTCACTTCACAGCCATCCTCTTCACACCAATATATTTTTATTATTTATTTATTTATTTATTTAATTATTATTATTATTATTTTTTTTTATAATAGAAAGAAAGGAGGAGACAAAAAGACCACAAAACAAAAATCCACAAAAACAGCACAAGACAAAAACACCAAACCGCCATCTGCAATCCTGCAGAAGACTTTTTAAAGAAGAATTTGGACACCCAGATAAATAAAAAAAACCAGTACAATATTCCAGTCTAGACGTGACAAATGCGTGAACCAGTTTTTCTGCATCATTTTTATATAAGCTGTTTCTAATTTTAGTGATGTTATGCAGGTGGAAGAAGGCAGTTCTAGTAATGTTTTAATGTGGGGGATAAAAGACATGTCCTGATCAAAGATACATCAATGTATTTAACATTAGAACTGGAGGCCAGATTAATGTCATCTAAGGAGGGCAAAAGACTGAAAATTTTGAAAAAAAAAAAAGATACTCAGGTCCAAAAACTAAAACCTTAGTCTTATCTGTGTTGAAAAGCAGAAAATTTAGGGTTATACACATTTTTTATGTCTTTAAGACATGCTTTGCAGTCTGAGTAGCTGATTGGATTCATTGGGTTTCATGGACAAATATAATTGTTTGTCATCAGCATAACAATGAAAATGTATCCCATGCTGTTTAATAACATTATTCATGGAAGCATATATAATTAAAGAGTATTGGTCCAAGCACTAAACCTTGAGGAACTCCATGACTAACTTTGGTGAATGATGATGATTCTTTATTTACATCTACAAATTGGATTATATCAGAAAAACATTATTTAAACCAGTTTAGAGTCGTTCCTGTTATTCCAATATCATATTCAAACATCTGTAGTAGAATATTGTGAACATTTGTATCAAATGCAGCACTGGGGTCTAACAGGACCAGTGTTGACGCAAGTCCAATGTCCGCGGTCATGAGAATATCATTAACTTTCACCAGTCTAGATTCAGTGCTGTGGTGAGCTCTAAAATCTGACTGAAACTCTTCAGATTGGTTCTTTGAAGATGATCATGTAACTGACCAGCAACTCTTTACCTAGAATTTTTCAGATTAAAATTAGGTTAGATATAGGTCTATAATTGGCTAGTATTCCTTAAACAAGGTTATGTTTCTTAAGTAATGGTTTAATTACTTAATGGTTAATGATTTAATTAGATGAGCGATGGCGCAGAGGTTAGAGACAGTGGGCCTGTGATCTGAAGATCGACAGTTCAAGACCCTGTACCGACAACATCAAAATGTGGGTGAAAAAGGTGAAACACCCACACCTGCCTCCACCTTCATTCACACCACTCTGGGCCCCTGAGCAAGGCCCTCAACCCCCACCGTCTGCTCCCTAAACAGGTCTCTCTTGAAAATGAGTTCTAGTGGCTCAATGAGACTACCTGGATAAATAAAGGGTAAATAAAAATAAATTAAAAAATTACAGCAACCTTAAAACTCTGTGGTACTTAACCATTTATTAGAGACAAATTAAACAGATACAAGACGTGGTTATTAATTAAGGAAAACCCGTCTTTAAATAGCCTGGTTGGGATGTGATCTAGCAGACATGTGGATGGTTTGGATGAAGTTAATATTTTTGGCAACTGAGTGAGCTCCACAAGACAAAGCAGTCCAAACATAAATCAGGTTCTACTGACATTTTTAAAGTTGTGTCATCTGACACAGAACCAGAGGCGATACTAGGAACGTTGAATGTTTTCCTAATAGAAACACCGGGTTAAACATAAGCTATGAGTAACTTTTGCATAACTGGCTGTCATTGGTGTACCAATTACAGTATATCATCATATATCAGTGTGCTGGGTACTTATTCAAAACTTACATCATTTTCCATTTCTTTCACTCGTTGGCATACATTGATTCTATACGTCACTGTTTGACAGCCTTTTTTAAGTGAGAAGTGAATAAAGTCTTTGTTTTCAGATGAGCCATAATGTGCAGTTTATGTCCCAGTGTGGTGCGCATAGTTAAATGTCACATTGAAGAAGGTGGGCAATGGTTGACTGTTAATGGCATTTGCGTAACAATTTCAAACACGTTTAGAAGGCTTTATTAATGAGAGAAACAAAGCAACAACAAAGCAAAGCGCGCGTGTGTGTGTGTGTTCATACATATATATAATGTCACGTTCTTCACTGAAACAGTGACGGTTTATCAAACTTTTATTTGTTGCTCACTGCAGAAAGAAAAAAGGCTTGTGTCTGTGCATGTGTTTCTGTCTGTCAGCAAAATATCTAATTCACCTATATTTTAGATGCAGTGATTCAGACAGAAAATGACACACTGACTTTCATGAAAATTCTCAAATCAATGACAATATGTCTCTTTTACATGCGGCTCGCTCATGTTTGATCCTGCACATAAAAATGACTTATCTGGTTTTGAAAGGGGGATATTCCTTAATCAATAAAAAGATCAATACTCTTTTTCTGTGCTGCGCATGCTGAATGAATGTCTTTAGAAGAAGCGAATTGATGTATAGTTTTGACAGCTTTGTTGATTGTGTGTTTTTGATGTTTTTTTCTGCTTTCGTGGTGGAAATGTGTAGTTTGTTTTTGGATAAACTTGGTCTACCATAGCCCATCCTAAACACGAGTTCTTTCTGATTAATAAATGCAGAAAAGGGAATTATTTTGCACAATAAAACTCTGTAAGGGAAGAGCACATTTGTACCAATGAGGGTGAAGACGAATGAATTCTGCACAGAACAGAAGAGAAAATACTGCAGAAAACAAATAATTGTGAAAGTCTTTCTGCAGTTGACTTTTGGTAAATGCCAGTGTTTAGGTGGAGCATTGCTATGCACAGAGTGCTCTCTTTTTAATTAACTGAAGCTGGCTTGAAACGCGCCAGGCATTCAGGACAGACCCTAAGCTTCTCCCCCATCAGCAGGGCAAGACTGATGCAATCCATGCAATTTTATGATCGGCCAAAGGCAATTACTGGACCTGTCAGTGTTTGGACGTCTCTTGTCTGTGATGCATGTCCTTTGCAGACTCATCTCCCAATAGGCTGTTTGTCTCTGCAACACACAAACACACCCACCAGTTGAAGTTCATGTTAGCTAGGCAGAGAAATGCACTTTATGGAAGCTGTTATTTTATGTGTGAATGCACACGCCGTTCTGATCTTAAATCACAGTGTGTTGGTTGTGATGATGGAACAGTTGATTTTGTGAAACATTGAGATGTACTGTACTGTAAGAGACCGGACTGGAAGCCAGAAGTTGAAGCCACAAACATCGAGCAGCCATACAGGCTCATTGCGGTACAACATGAAGTCCCACCCCTCCATATAAATAAATGAGACAATATTCTGACTAAACCTTTTCCTCAGATGTTGGATCTTGTTGATTCACACAGTTCTTATCTTGCTGCTGTAGGTTGACACAAGCATATATTTAGTTTCAGTTAGTTGTTTGAAAATTAAATAACAGCGCCATGCTACTCTGTGATTGACTGTGTCCCAGACTGTTACAGGGTGTGGCAAGATGGCGTGTATGTGTAGGGCTTGCTGTCCATCACTCACAGATTTGTTTGTACCATAATTCCCGGACTATAAGCCGCTACTTTTTCACAGACTTTGAACCCCGTGGCTAATAATGCTGCTGCTAATTCATGGCTTTTTTAAAATTTGGACTGACTAACGAGCTTCATGCCACTAAAACATTTAGCCTCGTCACACTCGGGTGTTCACAAAGTTGCCCAATACACATCTCTCTCGGGGGTAGGTCCTTGCGACCCAATGAGACTACCTGTACAAATAAAGTTTAAACAAAAATATGATCAATGAAATTATCGAACAAGTCACAACCAAGTTTCATTGGTCCACTGGGGTGTGGGGGTGGGGACTTTGTTGACTAAACATGTGCCCCCAAGGAGGGGGTGGGGAAACTTTAGGTATTTGCAGCCACTTGAAATAAGTGTGAATCGTACATTTAAAGTGACACTCCGAGCTCAGTGGGAAGCTGGATGACTGACCATAATCAAAACTGACCGTATGCGCAGAGAAACATTTGCTCATGTCTGCCAGTGGATACTGACAGAAGAGCAGGGTAAAAAAAATCCTCTGTCACTACCGGGTTTCGAAAGGATGCTACATGATGAAGATGACAGCACAAGCTCAAGGTCACAGTGCGCAGTATTCTCATAATATGCAAGAATGTAATGGCTGAAAGCATAAATACTGGTACAAAACTGCTCTCATTACACACCAATGCACAAAAGATAGCGATAAATGACTTTCTGGTAGGCTACTGTTTTTTTTTTTTTTTTATCAGCCATGTTACAGGCACTGTTCAGAAAAAAACATTTACTGTACATATTTCTGTATGATACCAGTAATTTAATTTAATTTCAAGTTTAAAAAATATTTCCGTGTAAATATCTCATGTTACAACATGGACACCCACAACTTATAGAAAAGTGCAGCCCATATATGTACAAATATTATTTTTTTATTTAGTGGGCACGGCTTATGTAGTACATAGGTGCACTCAGTCTGGAAAATTTAAGTCTGGAAATTACAGTACTTCTGTTAGGTTATTAAAATTATTTGATAACATTATATTATATTCATTATATCTCCTCTGTGGTCCACAATGCACTCACCCACCTGGAACAGAAAGACTCCTACGTCCGTATGCTCTTTGTGGACTTCACATCTGCCTTCAACACCATGATCCCCCAAACCCTGATGGGCAAACTGTCACAACGCGGGGAACCCAGAATTGTATGAGACCAGAAAAGACAAGATTCGGTTATAAAAGAACAGTGTTTATTATGGTATATACAGTGCGGCTCTTTACAGTTGATCATCTCTTGAGAAAAGGTTGAGACGTTGATGTAGGGCATGGGTGTGAATCTCCAGAGAATACCAATGATGAATCCAAGGAGGGTGAAGGACTCAGGTTGGACTGGCGTGTGGCTGGAAGGCGAAGCACGTGGGACAAGAACATGGATCACGGGAGCTCGGAACCAATCAGGAGTCGAGGAGACAGGATTACTGTAGACACAAGAATGGAGGTAAAAAATTCTCATAATATGCAAGAATGTAATGGCTGAAAGCATAAATACTGGTAGAAAACTGCTCTCATTACACAGCAATGCTTACACAGAACTTCACCTGACTATCTAAAGGACATTCTTGCACCATATTCATCCACCCGGTCTCTACAATCACAGAACAGTAATCTCCTTCACATTCCTCGAACCAAATTAAGGACCATGGGAGATCGGGCATTCTGTGTGGCTGCCCCCCGCTTATGGAACTCCCTCCCTGACTACCTGAGAGCTCCACAGTCTCTGGTTGACTTTAAACAAGGCTAAGACCTTTCTTTTTAAGCAAGCCTACTCTGCCTCCACATGATTTTATCTTTGATCTTAGTTGATATTATTGATTTTTACTTGATTTTATCACTTGTTTTTATTTGATCTTTGATTTTTGTTGCACTTTGTAGACTTTTGAGATTTTTGTTAATGAAAAGTGCGTTATAAATTAAATTCATTATTATTATTATTATTATTATTAGAAGGGTACAATGCTCCAGCGATGAGTCACACTGGACTACAGCCTTAAATAGTAGAAGGTCCTCGTCAGCTGGATGGCCACCAGCTGGTGGAAATCAGCAGCCAATCAGCAAGCAGAGCTGCAGGCAGTGGAACTCTCACACAAACTGTTCACACTAGGACTAATCCCCTCCATTTGCAACTGGGCATCAGACTTCTTAACAAATAGACCACAGTCAATGTCAATGTCAATTTTATTTATATAGCACATAAAAAAAACCGAAGCTGACCAAAGTGCTGTACAGTTAAAAAATAAAATAAAAACAACAGAGTAAAATGCATCTAGTGCCACTGAAACATAATAAAGTTATCAGTAAATATACAACAATAAAATCTGCTCAAAATTTGTTCTCAGACTCTGCGAGGATTAAATGCTAAGTAAAACAGATGAGTCTTGAGCAAAGATTTAAAAGTCTCAACAGTCTGAGCGCTCTTTAAATTCTCAGATAAACTGTTCCACAGCTTTGGAGCAGCAACCGCAAAAGCCCGATCACCTCTGAGTTTCATTCTGGATCTGGGAACATCTAAGAGAAACTGGTTGGTAGACAGGAGTGCTCTTACAGGAGTGTAGATGTTGATAAGATCACATAAATATGACGGGGCCAGACCTTTTAAGATTTTAAAAACAAGCAATAAAATCTTAAAATCAATCCGAGAGTGGACAGGGAACCAGTGAAGAGAAGCCAGGACAGGGGTTATGTGTTCATATTTTTTAGTTGAAGTTAAAAGACGAGCTGCTGCGTTCTGGACAGATTGTAAATGGTGCAAAGATGATTTGTCTAAACCAACAGTGAATTACAATAGTCAGTGAGGATCCACAACTTCTCCTCCTCCACTGCAACCCTTAGAACTGGCTCTCCTCAAGGATGTGTGTTGAGCCCTCACTTGTTTACATTGCTCACATATGATTGTGCAGCTACCCATCCAGGCTGTCATATTGTAAAATTTGCAGATGATACAGCGGTGGTGGGATGCATCACAAACAATGATGAGTCCAGCTACAGGCAGGAGGTGGAACACCTGGAGAGCTGGTGCAAAGACAATAACCTTCACATGAATATGAAGAAGACAAAGGAGATGACTGTGGACTTCAGAAGGAACAAACACACATACACCCCTTGAACATAAAAGGATCTGTGGTGGAAGTGGTCTCCAGCTACAAGTACTTGGATGTGTACCTGAATGATAATCTCAGCTGGAGCAACAACACCACCAGCCTGATCAAGAAAGCTCATCAGAGACTCTACTTCCTCAGACGGCTGAGACGAGCTGGTCTGAGCGGCCCTCACCTCCTTCTACAGGTGTGCAGTGGAGAGCATCCTGTGCTCCAGCATCAACATGTGGCATGGAGGCTGCACAGCTGCAGAAAGAAAAGCTTTACAGAGAGTGGTGAAGGCTGCACAGAAGATGTTGGAGTCAGTCTCCCCACCATCACAGACATTTACACCTCCAGATGCAGGAAGAGAGCCACCTGCATCATGAAGGACCCCACTCACCCAGCACACACACTTTTTGCCCTGCACCCCTCAGGACGGAGGTTGAGGAGGTATTTTACCTTTTATTGCTGGATGTACCTGGGACCCTGTGTACATAATTTTGTTCTACCACATGTACCACATGGGGTGAGAATGACAATAAAGAAACTCTGACTCTCTGATATTCTGTTAACAGTAACAATAAAGTCTTAGGGTACATTCACACCAGTCCTGTTTAGTCCACCTTAATCGAACTCTAGTCCATTTGCTTAGAAAGTCCTGTTTGTTTTTCCATCCATCCATCCATCCATCCATCCATCCATCCATCCACCATTCCATAGATCCATCCATCCATCAACATTTGAGGACTGACAAATCGCCACCAAACCTTACTGTGTCAGGCAGAGTCAGACAGTTCACCACAAGGTGACCGCTGCTCTGAGTCTCACAGTTGTTCTACCTGCTAAACTTCTCTTGGATGTTGCCATGGAAACTATTTGATAAGCCAAGAGCAACGAAGGCTGCTGTTGTAACACACACACATACACAGTCCCTGGAGGGGAGCGCCAGGATCAAATGTGCGACCTTCTGAGCTGAATCCAGTATTTTGCAGGCTGAAAAGATGGACTAAGAATAGGGGGAGGAGAATGGGAGGGTGTATAGTCTCCTTTTCCTTTTTCTGTCTTTTTAGCACAATCTAAGTTGTGAAGACACTCAGAAACACTGAGGGCAGCGACGTCTGCCAAACCCTCCCACTGTCTGAAATCAGCATGTTTATTTTCCCGGGAAGTGGAAGACAATGTGACGATGGGATAATGAAGAGGGAAAAGTGAAAATAGCCTGTTACAGTCATTTTGGGGGGGAAAACACAACAAAAGAGGCAGCTTGCAAAAAAAAGATGAAGTTAGACTTATTTATATCTGAATACAGCTACATTATTTTTTGGCCTGCTGCATGGTTTTCTTCCATTTGATCGCATGTTACTCATACTGAGTATGAACTAATAAACATCTGATAAGTTTTATAAGAAAATGAAAGCCATTTGCTATCACTAGAGTGATTGTTGTGGATCAGTCTCAGCTTCTACCACACCAGACTTCAGCTCAATATCTGCAAAGTTGATTGAGTCATAGCCGTTTGTTGTGTTAGCTGTGACAGCCATAATGAGGTAATCAGCTGTAGATGTACATCCATTGATTACTTTCTCAGTTTCATTAAAGTCTGCCCAGTGGTTTGTGAAATGTTTTGCTAACAGAGAGTGTTGACACCATCAGTTAATGCCCAGGTTTAAACAAAAAGTATTTAAGTGATTAGAATATGTGTTGGGAAGATGCTCAGCTACATCTACACATTTTAAATATCCAATTAACTTTACAGCCAGCTCGGATATAAAGGCTAAAGGCTGTGGCGACCATTTTGAATTGGGTTGATTCAAAAAGTAAATTAAATGTAAATGTACATCCAAACAAAGTGGGGCGCCAGACCGCTGGGGAGTGCTAATGCGCTAATCCGCTTATAGCGTACCTAAACAATTTATCAGCGTTACAGCGGTTTGACTAACTTTTATAATTCATAAGCGGATTTGCGCTATTTTTATTTAAAATGCAGTACCGTTAATAACTAATTATCTATCAGTAAAAACGAAAAAACTTATTTACAGGCCCGGACGACTGCTAACAGACCATATCCTGTCAGCGCCGGATGTGGTCCGTGACAAAAAAGCGTCCCCTCAGTCTCTTTGCTAGAGCGAGCGCTCTCAGTTAGCAGCCAGTGTGTTACTCTGCAGCCTTATTGCTTGTTTTCGAAGAGTCAGACGAAGAGTTTTTAACATGGAGGGTGAACTTATGGATGTTTCTCAGCGGCCTACGCGACGCGTCTGGATTTTAAAAAGTATTTCGCCATTTGCCCTCTTCAAAATGGCGGCCGCGACGGCCACAGAAGATAAGGACTTTCCATGAAAACACGGTAAAAACAATTGTTTCTTTGCTGAGAAAAATATATTTTTTAGCTGACTTTATAGCACAAGGTTTTTCTGAGCTTAACCAGTTCAAATGGTCAAATCTGCTGGATTAAAAAAAGTATTTCGCATTTGCCCTCTTCAAAATGGCGGTTAGCGTGTTAGCATTAGCGTCCGCTAGCATTGCTAATACATAAGTGCTTTTGAAATTGCGGACCTAAATAAATCAATAAGTGCTTTAGAAATAGCGGAACTAATTTTTGGATTAGCGCTGCCCAGCACTGCATCCAAATAATATTTTCTAATAGTTTCCTTTGGTTCACAGATATTTTGCTAACAGACCCTGTTGACTCCATTAGTTAATGGCAACCTTTTCAAAACAGACCTTGCATAATCAGTTAGTGCTTTCAGTATGTGATTAGAATATTTCAAACTACCACACCATGTTTCAGCTCAATATTTGTTAAACCAGCTGTTACAGCCATTACTGTTTTTCATGAGGCTGCTTGGCTGTGGCAGCCATCTTGAGCATTTGTCCTGGTTTCGTACCACTCTGGGTTCAGTCAGTCATTACACACACAGCATAATCATCCTATCTGACTTCTTATAGTTGTCTTTGCACACAGCACAAACACCACGGCTCACTTGCAGCTCTGCCGCTCTCAGAGCTGTCTGTGTGATTTGCCTGTTTCCTTGTTCATTATGCAGCCCTGAAACCAGACAAATCCCACTGAGCACGGCTGAAGCCTTGCTGCTGTAACCCCCTCTCGTACGTGCACTGCTCTGTATGAACTAGACAACAGCTGAATGTGAGGATGCCACGTCTCAAAGAGTACACAGGTGTTTGTGCTGAAAATGTCTGATCAGGTTAAGCCTGAACGACTCTGTTTTAACATGGTGCACGTCTGAACAGCTGTAAGCAGTGGTGGGCTGTCAGGGCCAGCAAGTCCTTCTCTGCTGGCCCTGCATGATCATAATCACTAATTTACTCTTAGTAATTAATATGTATTAAAAAGTATTCCAAAATGTCTGTTGTCTTCATTTCATTGCTTTTCTCCTTGTTGGGCAGCTTCCAGCACCAAAGAGCTTTTTATAATAAAAGTGCTATGTGTTGTCATCATTGTATGTTTTATACAATTACGAAATTAGTTCTCTACATTTAACCCATCACTCCTGGGATACACCAAGTGGAGCAGTGGGCAGCCATGTACCGTATTTTCCGGACTATAGATCGCGGCTTTTTATAATTTTTTCATGGCCTGCGACCTATAGTCAGGTGCGACCTATACAGTATATGGCTTTTTATAAAATAAGCTGATTTGTAATCATTTATTAACAAAAATTAAACTGAGACACACTCTTACAATAATGTCAGCTAACAAATATATTTTTTAGGTGTTTATCCTGCTAAAATTATTCATTTATTAAAGAAAAGTTCAGCTCAGACACATATTTGCTATAATTTTTTATCAAACAATTAATTGTTTTTAAGTGTTAATCTTCTTAAAAGCCTTGCTGTGCACTCCTGTGGAAGAGACATTTGCAGCAGAGCTAAACACGGTCCACATTTTGACGTAGCGACCTATATTCAGGTGCGACCTATATATGGATTTTTCTAATTCTTTGGCAATAATTGGACAATGCGACCTATAGTCCGAAAAATACGGTAAGCACCTAGGGACAAGTTAGGGATGAGGTGTCTTGCTCAGAGACACCACGACATGTGGGAATGCTGGGGATTGAACCTGGAGCTTTTGGGTCTCGAGTCAGCTGCCCTACCTCTACCCTATCTCGGCCCCTCCTTTTATACAATAATATTTTGACCATCATTTGTTGCTAGGATCAAATAAATCTATCTCGAGGCCTTCAGAATCAACAGTGCAGGCACATGCAGGTTTAAAAACAAATGGTGATTAAACTGTTGCTTTGACCAATCAGGTGTTGAGTTAGTGACGCCAGGGCCCTCTCGCAGGCATTATGCCTGGTACCCACCCGTGTCGGGTAGCGGAAGCGGCCGGTTTACATTGAAAGTCTATGTGGAGATGCGTCGAGGCGCGGCGTATCGTGAAGCGGCGCGTTTTGAGTGTTTGAAGCGGCGCGGTGGCACGCTGCAGTTCCTTTCCTCGCACCCGCACGTCCAAAGCAACCTACGCGTCGAGCCGCCAACGTCATAAAATTCGATCTCTGGTGGCTCAACGCGTCCAGCAAACAGTCGGGAGAGCCTCTGCTATGTGATTACACAACGACAACGGGACTTTTTTTGGACTTTTTAAACTTACCCGATCGAGCCTCCATGAATTGGAAGAAACGTGGCATTTTTACAGTTGCTGCTGTCCGCTCCAGTGTCCGTTCACCCCAAACATAAAAAAAAACGTTTTAATCTCAACAAAGACTGTCGCAACACAACAACTGACCCGGAAAACGAGCTAGACCCCCTCCCCTCTGCCTCCCCCCAGTGCGCGTCATCAGACGGTCTTCAGTGGCTTTGTGGGAACGTGACAAGCGGCCAAAAGGGGGTGGCAGGAGCGTTTTGAGAAATTAGGTGGGTACCAGGCATTAGACAATGTCAGCATTTTCCTGTCTGACAAGATTTTTATTTTATTTGTAGGATTTGTACACAACACTGAACACCAGGAAAGGTTCAAATGGATTTTTTGATAAATCGCCACTAGTGGGGGTCTGGTTCCAGGCAACCAGTCCATTCTTCACAGTCGAGTTTGAGAGGTACTGCTTTAGATGGTTCAGCAGGATGACATCATGGGCTGTGAGCAGGCAGAAGCAGCATAAAGCAGAGTCCAGTTTTAGAGGTAATCCAAGAGCGAGGTCCGGTGAAGCAGGCTTGGGTCGAGAACCGTTGAGCAGAGATCTGAATCCAAATCCAAAACGTGATCCAAAGAGCATAGTCGTGATAATCATAAGCAAAGTCACTATCGTGGTCAGAAGGCAAAGTCCAGAACAGGCAAGGATTAGGCAAGGTGAGGAAACCAGAAGACAGGTGTGGGGGTCAAACCCGGAGAAACAGGCAAAGCCATGGCATGGACACTGGATATCTACAAGCACGAGGTCTTTTGGTAATCTGGCACTGAAAGACTGTGAACATGGAGCTTAATTAGTGAGCTGAACAGGTGCAAGGAATCAGGGTTGATTGCTGTGGAGGAACGGGGTGGGCGTGGGCAGCAGCGGGTGTTCGTGGTGAAGAGTGGCTGCAGCAGAGCATGAAGCAGGATAAACAAAAGCATGAAGGCATGAATTAAAGCAGGGAAAAACAGGGACTAGGAGCAGAAACTGACAGGTGGGGCAGGAACTTGACACCGTCGTTTGACTGGACGGTCAAAGAGCGTACTGGTCGGTGTTAGAAAACTGCATTTGTAATGTCATAGACAAGCTAAACTACATTTATGTTGATTTAATATGTTTTGTTCAACCCACAATGTCTGCTTCTGTGGATCAGACGTTCTCAGCCTTAAAACAAACCAAAATGCATGTACGGTAATGTGTAATAGTGTAGCAATGTGACAGAGCAGACTGGACTTTCAGCGTTAGCTTTCATGGTGAGAAAAGGACTTCCTGTTGAAACTGAAACAAATGTATGACAGACTAACTGAACTCTTCTGTAGAAATACTTTTTTCAACCAGGCGGTCGAAGCAGATGGACGTTCGTCCTGAGCCTGGTCCTGCTGGAGGTTTCTTCCTGTTAAAAAAATAGTTTTTACTTTCCACTGTCTTCTTCGTGCTTGCACAGGATGGAGACTGTGATGAAGTGAAGATTCAACGAAATCTGCTGCTTCCTTAGATAGAGAACTTTCACTAATTGTCTTTTATAATGGATGTGAATATTTTTGTTCAGTGCACTGAGACACCATCTGTTGTGACTTGGAGCTGTAGAAATGGAATTGTATTTAATTGAAATAAAGGAGGATGGAGTTTGTATACAAATGATCAAGACGTTTGTGAGTAAAATACATTTTATTCAAAATTTTAGCATTTTTGTCACTTTATTATGTTAATATTGTTTGAAAGGAAACTTGTTGAAATGAATTTAATCGGTTTCGTAAAAAAACATACAGCCATGCTTTTTGCATTTTTCACTTCATCCTCACATTGTGGGAGTCAGCAGAAAGAGACAAAAAATACCTGGAGTCTCAATTTATTCTCAACGTCTTCCCACATCAAGCTCAGGAGAACAACTGCAACCGAAATACAACCGCCGAACTGCTCTCCTTATATTCTGCCCCTTTCACAATAAGAGCACATTCTGACGTGAAATATATACATTTGTGTCCGCCACAACATCAGAAATGATGTGAGGATAAAGTGAAACATGCAAAAAGCATGGCTGTATGTTTTTTTTATCCCTCATGAAAATGAATAATGAAATGTCTTTTTTCAATAATTATTTTGGATTCTCAATTTAAAAAAAGCAACTGAACAAATCGCACATGGACCCCACACCCTTCAGAAGAGTTTGTATTTGTTTCATTTTATTGTACCTTGTTCTGTTGTTCTATGTTGTTAATAAAGTAAATAAAATAAAATAAACACGTTTTCAAATGTAATTCTGTTTTTTTTTTTTTTTTTAAAA
>JBBPBX010047820.1:11397-25993 GCA_038048925.1 Garcialebias charrua | reverse complement strand
TAAGGTTGAATGGACAATCCTTCGTATTTGTTTGAACTGTTTTTGTTTCGAAGGAAAAGTGCTAGACATAGCTTGCTTTCGGTCTCCCGTCCTTTCTAAAAACAATGAATCAGTTCTCAAAACAAAGTACTGACTTGTGCACATGCACCTGCATCTTCTCACGTATGTTTTCTATGTTTTGTCTACCCTATCATCTGTCACTCAAACTCACTCATTTGCAAAGTCACACCCTCTCTAGGGGTGCAACAACCAATCAGCAGGAAGTATGTGACTAAGTCACACCCCCTTCTTAAGGGGCACTTCCTGCATTTTGGGTTAGAGTTTCGAGGAGAACGAACTGTCAACCTGCTCTCTCCTCTGGAAAAGCTGGAGACGGCCCGGTCATGTGTCAACGACCCACGTCTCAGCTGGGATCATAGTAAAGCCTTACTTTGATCCGTTCACTCATTTTCTGGAAGAATTTGTTTTCTAAAGTTTTATTTTGAAAGTCAGTCTGTGCGCTTGACCGTTGTTTCCTGCCGAGGGAGGCGAGCTTCAATCGTATCGTGAATCAGCCACACACGCTGAAGTCCCGACTGGACGGCCGGTGGACAAACCCATCCACGTGTGTGTCCACAAACTTCTCCACTCTTGTCTCCAAGAGACGAACCTTCAACAGGTAACGAGCCGTGGTGTGGTTGAACGTGCGGGAGCCCAGCAGTCTACTCGTGTGGGAAAAGTGTCACCCAGTCTGGTTCAAAGTAAACAACTTTAGCTTAACTTAGCTTCCAGTACTCCTTCCTCCTATTTCTTATTTTTCATAAGCTATTAATCTGTCAAGTAATGTGCCAACAGAAAGTTCCTAATTGTCTGTTTGTTTTAATTTGAATTCTTGTCAACGTAGTTATTAAATCAGAGCTAATATCGATACAAATGTTTAATGTAATTTTTGTGATAGTTTCAATAAAAGGTCTATTTTCTGGTAGACCAATATAAATTGAAGTTTCCTGTGAAATTACATTTCTGGCTAATCACATCGTTAGATTTGTTGATTTAATCTGAAAAAGTTGAGACCCCGTTTAACTGATGGTAAGTTTGAGACAGTCTAAAACCTGCTCAAATCTATCATCTAATCTATAGGTAAGTCAGTAAACTGACCTCGTTTGTGTTTAATTACACAAACGGCCCATAGATTTCCTTTACAATGATAAGGAAACCTGGTGGTGGAATAGTGAAGTGCAGGACGCCATTCAAAGAAAGAGATTAGCCAAGAAGAAATATGACTGTGAGAGGACTGAAGAGAGGAGACAGGAATATAAGGAGATGGGACATAGAGCAAAGAGGGAAGTAGCTAAGGCAAAGCAGAGGGCGTACAATGAGTTATATGGGAGACTGGACACTAAAGAGGGCGAGAAGGACTTGTACCGATTGGCAAGACAGAGGGATCAGGCTGGAAAGGATGTGCAGCAGGTTAGGCTTATTAAAGATGGGAATGGGAATGTTCTAACAAGTGAGGAGAGTGTGATGGGAAGATGGAAGGATTACTTTGAGGAGCTAATGAATGAAGAGAATGAAAGAGAAAGAAGAGTGGAGGTAATAGAAACTGTGGACCAGGAAGTGGGAAAGATTAGTGAGGGTGAAGTCCGGAAAGCTCTGAAAAGAATGAAGAAGGGGAAGGCAGTAGGACCTGATGACATACCAGTGGAGGTTTGGAAATGTCTTGGAGAGATGGCAGTGAGGTTTTTGACTCAAATATTTAATGGAATATTTGAGGGTGAGAAAATGCCTGAAGAATGGAGAAGAAGTGTGCTGGTTCCCATTTTTAAGAACAAGGGTGATGTACAGAGTTGTAGCAACTACAGGGGAATTAAGTTGATGAGCCACACAATGAAGATCTGGGAGAGAGTTGTGGAAGGAAGGCTTAGACAAGAGGTGACTATCTGTGAGCAGCAGTATGGTTTCATGCCAAGAAAGAGCACCACAGATGCCATCTTTGCTTTGAGGATGTTGATAGAGAAGTACAGAGAGGGTCAGAAAGAACTCCATTGTGTGTTTGTGGATTTAGAAAAAGCATATGACAGGGTACCAAGAGAAGAGGTGTGGTATTGCATGAGGAAATCTGGAGTGGCAGAAAAGTATGTTAGACTGGTACAGGACATGTATGAGGACAGCAGGACAGTGGTGAGATGTGCTGTGGGAGTGACAGATAGCTTCAAGGTGGCGGTGGGATTGCATCAAGGATCGGCTCTGAGCCCCTTCTTGTTTGCTCTGGTGATGGACCGACTAACAGATGAGGTCAGGCAGGAATCCCCATGGACTATGATGTTTGCAGATGACATTGTGATCTGTGGTGAGAACAGGGAACAAGTGGAAGAGAACTTGGAGAGGTGGAGGTATGCTCTTGAAAGAAGAGGAATGAAAGTCAGCCGTAGTAAGACAGAGTACATGTGTGTGAATGAGAGGGAGGCCAGTGGAACAGTGAGGCTACAAGGAGCAGAGGTCACAAAGGTGCAGGACTTCAAGTACTTGGGGTCCACTGTCCAGGAAAATGGGGAATGTGGTAAAGAGGTGAAAAAGAGAGTCCAGGCAGGATGGAGTGGATGGAGAAAAGTTTCAGGAGTGATTTGTGACAAAAAGGTGTCAGCAAAGGTCAAAGGAAAAGTTTACAAGACAGTGGTGAGACCAGCTATGTTGTATGGTCTGGAGACAGTGGCATTGACAAAAAGACAGGAGAAAGAACTGGAAGTGGCAGAAATGAAGATGCTGAGGTTCTCCTTAGGAGTGACAAGGATGGATAAGATCAGGAATGAGATCATCAGAGGTACAGCACATGTTAAACAACTGGGAGATAAAGTTAGGGAGGCCAGACTGAGATGGTTTGGACATGTCCAGAGGAGGGACAGTGGGTATATTGGTAGAAGGATGTTAGAAATGCAGCTGCCAGGAAAAAGACAAAGAGGGAGACCAAAGAGGAGATATATGGATGCAGTTAGAGAGGACATGAAGGTAGTTGGAGTGAGGACAGAGGATGCAGAGGACAGAGTGAGGTGGAGGAGGATGACTCGCTGTGGCAACCCCTGAAAAGGGAAAAGCCGAAAGAAGAAGAAGAAGATTATACTTCTCTGAAAGTTTAGCTGAAGGTTAAAAATAAAGTATCATTAGTAAAATAATAAAATAAATCAACAACAATGAGCACAATTGCACAACTCTTGCTGCACAGATCTTATGAAACATTTTGGAAAATATATTTCTCATGAAACAGCAAAAGCTACCATACCATACCATACCATTTTATTTATAAAGCACTTTAAACAGGAACAAGTCCACACCAAAGTGCTGGACAAACAAACACGCAACAGGCAACACATACAATGAAGTACAACACGAAAAACATAAAAACATTGCAGATCATAAATCAAACGATCCAGTACAAATCAGCTGGCATTGAAAGCGATGGAGTAGTAGTGAGTTTTTAACCGGGATTTGAAAACCGAGAGGGAGGGGGCCTGTTTGATGAGCAGCGGTAACTCGTTCCAGAGTCTTGGGCCTGCTACAGAGAACGCCCTGTCACCCCTGCGCTTAAGGCGAGTTTCTGGAACTATTAAGAGTACCTGATCCTCTGACCTCAAAGCACGTGGAGGGACATATGGGTGTATCAGATCTGAGAGATAGGCGGGGGCGAGACTGTTCAGCGATTTGTAGACATACATGAGAATTTTGAATTGGATTCGAAGATGAACCGGTAGCCAGTGAAGGGAGGCCAAGACTGGTGTAATGTGCTCTCTTTTGCGTGTGCTGGTTAAAAATCGGGCAGCTGCGTTCTGAACCAGTTGTAATCGTGCAATGGTGGCTTGACTGACGCCAAACAGAAGTGAATTGCAGTAATCAAGCCTAGATGTAATGAATGCGTGAATCACTGTCTCCAGGTGCTTTTTGGATAATATGGGCTTCAGCTTAGACAGACGCCTCAGCTGGAAAAAACAGGATTTGACAATCATGTTTACATGACTGTTGAGTTTCATGGAAGGATCCATTATCACTCCCAGATTTTTGACTTTTTGTTTTTCGGACAGGGGTAGAGCAGACAGGTCAATGCAGTGGTTTGAGGTTGTGTCATTGGGAAGGAACAATATGGCTTCAGACTTCTTATCATTGAAGCTTAAGAAATTTAAAGCCATCCAGTCCCTGATGTCAGCCAGGCAGTCGAGCAGAGGTTGAATAGAGCCTGTACCATTTTGTCTTAGGGGGAAGTAGATTTGACAGTCATCAGCGTAGAAGTGGAAAGGTATATTGTGTTTCCGGAAGATAGCACCGAGTGGCAGCAGGTATAAGGAGAACAAGAGAGGACCCAGGATGGACCCCTGCGGAACCCCCCATTTAAGAGCCGCCACTGCAGAAGTAAAATCATTGATGGACACACAAAAAGACCTGTCAGAGAGGTAGGATCTGAACCAGTTTAGGGCTGATCCTGAGATGCCCACCCACTGCTCCAACCTAGCAATGAGGATCTCATGGTCGATGGTGTCGAAAGCGGATGTGAGGTCCAATAGGACAAGCAGCACAGAGTCACCAGTATCTGTGGATAGAAAGATGTCGTTAAAAACCTTCAGTAGGGCAGTCTCAGTGCTGTGGAGGGATTTGAAGCCAGACTGGAATAGCTCGGGGATAGCGTGATCCTCCAGGAAGCACTTTAGTTGGGACTCAACTATTTTCTCTAGAAGTTTAGAAACAAATGGGAGTCTGGAGACAGGCCTGAAATTGGATAATACTGACGGGTCGAGGTTTGGTTTTTTCAGGAGGGGTTGAACAGCAGCATGTTTTAATGATTTTGGCACCACACCCGAGGATAGACTGCTATTAACAATAGAGAGAATGGAGGGACCTAGAGTGTGAAAAACCTCCTTTAGAAGCCGAGGGGGGACCACATCGAAGGGGGAGCCAGATGGTTTCAGGCTGCACATGACCTGCTCTAGAGAGGACAGAGAGACTGGTTCAAAATGGTCAAACACAGCAACAGATTGAGGTGGGATGGATGGATCGTGAGATGGAGGAGAAATGAGAGCCCTGGTGGTTGCGATTTTATCTAAAAAGAAATGTTGGAAGTTCTCGCACAGCTCAGTCGAGGCTTCCATGGGTGATTGTTCAGTGAGGTGGAGAACAGAGTTTAGGGTGGAGAACAGAACTCGAGGGTTACGAGAGTTTGCAGCAATGATATCAGAGAAGTATTGTGATTTAGCAGTTTTCACTGCTTTCTGATATCGGCGCCAGCTCTCTTTTACCATCTCAAAAGAGACCTGCAGACTGTCTTTTTTCCACTTCCTCTCCACCTTTCGGCATTGCTGCCTCGCAGCTCTGGTAGTGTCATTCAGCCACGGTTCGGCCCTGAGTTTTGGTCTTCTCGTTTTGATAGGCGCTACTTGATCCAAAGCCTTTAAACAAACAGAGTCAAACTGGTTTGTCAGCTCCTCAGTGCTGGAGAGGAACCCCGGGGGCTGAATTAACATGTCATTGTTGTAAACCTCAGTGAAACGTGCGGCAGTTAAATGGTTAACATTCCTGCCTTTACGTGCAGGAATGCATGTTTTAGAGGTAACATGGGGGATGGTGAACTGAAAATTCACTGGCCTATGATCTGAGAATACATTGTCTCCTATTTCAAGGTTTGAAACAGTCACATCACATGTTAAAACAAGGTCCAACAAATGTCCACGCTGCTGCGTGGGAGAGTTCACGTGTTGAGTTAAATTAAATGAGTCCAATAAATCTAGAAAGTCCTTAACCATGGGCTTCTCAGGACAACACACGTGCAAGTTGAAGTCGCCTGAAATGACGACCCGAGAATATTTAGCTGTAATTTCAGCCAAGAAATCAGAAAACTCGCTGATGAAGTTCTTAGAACAAGGCGGCCGGTAGACAAGAGCACACAAAGTTACAGGTGAATGTCCGAGTTCAAACACAGTCAGCTCAAAGCTAGAGCAGGAGACTGGAATGGACAGTTGTTTACAGTCAAAAGTTGATTTGAAGATAGTTAATAACCCACCGCCACGACCTGATGGTCGCGGGTCGTTAAAAAACAAACAGTTTGGTGGTATTATTTCCGTCAGCGCGCTGGACTCACCCGACGACATCCACGACTCTGTGATGCAGAAAAAGTCCAAGTCGTGCTCTTCAAAGTAATCCCTGAGGATGAACGTTTTGTTGCAAACAGATCGGGCGTTGACAACACAGAATTTGATGATATCCGAGCTAGCCGCTGATGAGCTGCTAGCAGCTGATGAGCTAACAGCTGATGGGGGGGCGCGCGTCCGCTCGCTGCCCACAGAGAGCTGCTCCTCCGGCCGCAGATCCCCGTTGTTTTCCTGGTCCGTGCACGCGGGAGACTGGCGATGAGAATCGAGACCATCAGCTGAAGACAGCGAGGCAGAACGCCGGGCTCTGAGCTTCACCAGCCGGCCAGCTCGACAGCCGCGTTTCTTCCTCCGAGTCGATCGATTTCTCCGTGCAGGCTGGTGCGAAGAGCAGCGGAGGTAAACGGGCAGCTCGTCTCCGAGCAACGGGGGCAGAGGGGGCCTCCCCGATCCCGAGGTACGCTCATACTGGCCCGAATCAGCGACATCCGCGGCAGCAAACCGTAAATCCAGAAGCTGCTTCCGATCATAAACCAGCAGTGTAGTTATGTCTCCAATGAAGAACGAACAAAACACAAAAATTCCAAACACCCACAGGAGAGGTGGACACGCAGCCATGCTTACGGGCGCCATCTTTTCCTAAGCTAACATTTTTCAAAAGCTAACATTTTTATACTAGTTTCCAGTTTCGGACAGTGAAACTGAAAGTTATGCACCATAACTCATGTTCCCTGAAGGAAGGGAACAAGGTGCAACAAATGACTATGGGAATTGCGCCCCGCACGGTTCACCCGAAGCAATACAAGCACGCCTTTTAAGGCAAGTGTGCGTCAGCGTCACCAGGGGGCCCCGCCCCCCTGGTATAAAAAGGCGCTGACAACACACGTTCATTCTCTATACGCACTTCACCGAGCTTGGGCATTGGAAGGGCAAACGTGTGTTACACCTTGTTCCCTTCCTTCAGGGAACATGAGTTATGGTGCATAACTTTCACTTCCCTTATCAGTCAGGTTCACTGTGGTGCAACACATGACTATGGGAACAAAATTCAATCATGCCCTGGAAATCCTCTGGAAATGCATGTTTATGAGAACTTTTTGCCTTAGACTACAGGCGTCAGCTGCTCATCTCTCTGTTGTAGAGAGAACAGCTTGAGTTACATCATGTGCTGTGACATGCTGTAGTGTATCACAAACGTGTTTGATGATGACCAGTTAGCAGCTGCACATATATCTGCTACTGGAACACCTCTGAACAAGGCCCAGGAAGTGGCTAGGCCTCTATTTGAGTGAGCATGTACCCCAATGGGCACCTGCTGACCTTTACAGCTGTATGCCCTTTTTATGGCCTCAGTCACCCAGTATGAGAGGCGCTGTTTAGACAGGGCCCTGCCTGCGGCAGGATTGGCAAAGCATATGAACAATTGGTTTGTTTTGCGCCAACTGTTAGTTCTCTCCATGTAGACGGCTCACACAATGCGTCCAGCACTAACTGCAGGTCTCACTGAGGGGCCAGAGTCTTGCTCGGAGGCCTCTTTCTCAGCATGCCCCTCATGAATCGTATCATGAGAGGGAGGGCACCAGATGATTTACCTCCCCAGCCTTCATGGCACACCGAGATGGCTGCTAAAAAGACTTTTATGGTGGAAAAGGAGCGTTCCTTCTCCAGCAGGTCCTGCAGAAAGGTGAGGAGCTACGCCAAATCACAGGAATATGGAGTTATATTCCTTTCTAGACACCAGGTCTCAAAAACATGTCACTTACATGCATAGAGCGTCTGTGTAGACTGTGCTCTTACTCCTTGTATTGTGTTTACCACATTACTGGGCAGGCCGGAAGCCATTAACCGGTCCCTCTCAGCGGCCAGACCCAAAGCTGCCACAGCTCTGGGCGTGGGTCAAGGATTTGCCCGTGGGCCTGGGTCAGCAGGTCCTTGTGAGGGGGTAGCTGCTAAGGTGTTCCTACCAGAGAGAGAGCCCCCCTGCGTACACGTTCCAACGTTACCTGAATTAGAGGGACGGGGGAAAAGCGTAATTCCGCCTCCCCGTTGGCCAGCTGTATGTCAGGGCGTCTATCCCCAATGGTGCGTTCACGTCCCTTATCGAGTAATATGGGACACGTGAGTGTTGTCGCGGCAAGCGAACAGATCTGTGTTTGCCCTCCCGTATTGTGCCCAAATCTGGCCCACGATACGTGGGTTCAGGTGCCATTCTGAGGGTAGGAGGGTCCCCCTTGAAAGGGCGTCCGTCCCGTTGTTTAGCTCCCCTGGTACATGAGTTGCCCTCAGTGACAAGATCCGGGAGCTGCATCATGTGAGCAATTTTTGTGTCGGCATCAGGAGGGATTGGGACCGTGTCCCTCCTTCCCTGTTGATGTAGGCCACAGTACACCTGTTGTCTGATCTTATCAGGACATGCTGGTGTATGTAATTAGCCCCTTGCTGAAGAAGTGCTTCAGTGACAGCAGCACTGCCAGGAGTTCCAGGAAATTTATGTGGAGCCGGGCCTCCTGCTGGATCCAGACCCCACGGGCGTAATGGTCCCTGTGGAGCCCCTCCCACTCTGTTTTTGGACGTATCTGTCATCACCAGGACCCGGGACAATACCCGGCCCAGTGTGACTTCTGTGCTAAACACTGTGGGGTTCTTCCATGGCTGCAGAGCCTCCATACACTCTGAGCTGACTTTCAACCCCCTCGTTTGTTGAGGGGGGGCGGCGAGCTCCAGCTGCTTGTTGACCCAAATCTGCAGAGGCCGCATATGTAATAAGGCCAGAGGAATGCAAACGATTCCTGCTGCCAGTAGGTCCAACAAACGTTGACAAAGTTTGAGAGATACCGTCTTGCCCTGCTGAAAACGCGCTAAGCAGAGTTGAAAGGTTGACACCCGTGCCTCTGAGAGCCTCGCCCTGTACAGAATGGAGTTCAACTCTACTCCCAGAAAAACAGAAATCTGAGATGGAGACAAACCGCTCTTCTCCAGGTTTATGACAAAACCTAGTGATTTCAGATGAGACATTACCATGTCTGAGTGTGCTCTTGTCTGGACTTTGCTGTCCCCTAGGACCAACAAGTCGACCAGATAGTTTAACACTCTTACGCCCTGGCTCCTCATGGGTGCCAGGGCTACCTCCAAGCATTTCGTGAATGTCCTGGGCACGGTTTTTAGGCTGAAAGGCAGGGCCTAGAACTCGTATGTGGTGTTCTCGAGGGCAAAACATAGGAATTTCCTGTAATAATAATAATAATAATGAATTCAATTTATAACGCACTTTTCATTAATGAAAATCTCAAAGTGCTACAAGGAGCAACAGAATTAAATGACAATAAAACAAATAATAAAACAATTAAAATCAATAACAATATCAGCTAAGATCAAAAGTAGAATCATGAGGAGGTAGAGTATGCTTGGTCGAAAAGAAAGGTCTTCAAGTCGCTCTTAAAGTCAACCACAGACTGTGGGGCTCTTAGACAGTCAGGAAGAGAGTTCCACAGGCGGGGGGCAGCCACACTGAAAGCCCGGTCTCCCATGGTCCTTAATTTGGTTCTCGGAATGTGAAGGAGATTGCTGTTCTGTGACCGCAGCGAACGGGTGGATGAGTATGGAATAAGAATATCCTTCAGATAATCTGGTGAAGTGCTCCTCTAACACAGATACTAGTGGTAAAAGTATGGCCTTTTTTCTCCCTCTGTGTGTGAAAATGCCAGTAATGGTAGAAGGACAGCTCTGGATCATGCAGACCTCTGCTTTCTCTCCGTATCGTGGGAGAAGTACTGGGTTGACCCGTGACTTCCGCACAGAAACGCTAAAACACTATGTGGTTTTACTGGTGCTTGAAAACAACCTTTTGTTTTTATTGCACAAACAGGGGAACATGTCTGTGATTTAACGAACGTCTTTTTCCCATGAACCAGGGTCTTTTGGACTCTGGAGAGGTTTGAATATGTGTGGCTTTCCTTTTCCCGTGGGTGGATAAGCTCTGATCAGTGAGGATGTTTGTCAGTTCTAATCCCAGAAAAACAGTAATCTGGGATGGGGGCAAACTGCTTTTCTCCAGGTTTATGACAAAACCTAGTGATTTCATAATTCAGCACACTGACGCCCTGGCTCCTCATAGGGGCCCTTTTAGGAGTTTCTTGCTGACGTAATCCCCCAAGGAAGAGGGGAGGACGTCTGACAACCTGAAGTCTGTACCCGTAAACTACGGTACCCATACTCCCTTGCGATAGGTTGCACGCTGCCTAGGCTCTCGCGTGAGCGGCGAGCCTGGAGGGCATGATCATTCGAGACTTCGTTTGTTTCAGGAGAGGTGGGGGTGAGTGAGGGGTTCCCACCTCTGTGCCTAACGGAGGGCTTGTTTGACCCTCTGGCAGTGTCGAGGAGTCTGTCTGTGACAGGTCGCCCTCTGCCTCCCCGTGTGGGCTCACTGGGTCCTCTGATGGACAGAGTTTATTAGAGGGGGGTTGGCCGCCTGTGTGACACGGTTCCCCGCGCTCTATAATAATAATAATAATAATAATGTCACATTTGTCATCTGTGTATGTTTCCATACAAGACGAAATTAGTCTCTGCATTTAACCCAACCACCACTAGGTGGGGCAGTGGGCAGCTATTGAAAGCGCCCGGAGGACAGTTGGGGATGAGGTGTGCCGCCCATAGACACTACAAGGTATGCCGTGACTGGGGTTCGAACCTGGGTCCTTCGGGTCCCAAGTTGGTTCCCCTGCCTCTACACCATCTTGTCCCCCTACATATTGGCATTGACTGCATTAAAAAATGGTGAGGTTTTCCTTTTAATGCTGAGTCGTGACACGGAACAGATTGAGCAGTTTGAGACTTTATTGTCGTGCGTGAACGGCAATTTATCTTTATTACACAAACATTTGAGTGTTCTTGTGTGTTTAAACGTTCTGGACCAGTTAATCTGTGCACCTTTAACACAGATACTGGTGGTAAAAGTTCGACCTTTTCTCTCCCTCTGTGGGTGAAAATGCCTGTAATGGTGCAGGGGCAGTTCTGGATCATGCAGACCTCTGCTTTCTCTCCGCACCGTGGGAGAAGTACTGTACTGTGTTGACCCGTGACTTCTGCACAGAAACGCTAAAACACTATGTGGTTTTATTGGTGCTTTAAAACAACATTTTGTTTTTATTGCACAAACAGGGGAACATGTTTTGTGTTTTAACGAACATCTTTGTCCCCTCCACCAGGGTCTCTTGGACTCTGGAGAGGTTTGAATATGTGTGGCTTTCCTTTTCCTGTGGGTGGAAAAGCCCTGATCAGTGAGGATTTTGGTCACCAGTGTCACTGTGCGACAACCACTTCAGTCCTGCTTCTACCCAGAGCGATTGCTGATGCGCCCGACGGGCGGACAGAAAAGTCTGCCGTCCTGTGGGCCTCATCCAGCGGCTCTGCCATCTTTTCCTTTTGTTGGTAGCCTCCTGCAGTTCCTGCAGCTTTTCTGCCTGATAAGCCTGCAGCATCGAGGCCGTGTTGCGCGTGCGGGTCGCAAGGCACACTGCTGAAGACAACATGGTTTGCTGGGTAGGGCTTGGTGGCTGAAGTTCTGGATGTGAGACAGGCCCGTCCGTTCCCTGTCCTCCTGGTCCGGAACTGGGAGGGGGGGGTGGCCACCCTGGGTGCCGACCTTGACCGCTTGAACCCAGTTAAAAAACCTGGGACAACGGCATGTCGTGCCTCACCAAGGTTGCTGCCTCGGGAGGAATAATTACCCGCCCACCTTGACTGTTGTTGTCCTGGTGGGGGTGCAGGTCTTGGCACCTGGAGAGACTCTGCCGTTCTGCGGCACAGGTCAAGCAGGGCTGGAGTGGAGCTGTCCACTTCGACAAGCACCGTTGCAGCTCCTTGTGAAAAGTCCTTTGCTCCCTCGTCGACGCCTTGCTCCCTTGTCGGAGGCTTCGTCGGGGGTAGTACGCTTTTCTTCTGTTTGGAGGAGATTCCCTCTGCTCGCCCTTGTCCACTCCATCAGGGTTCCTCGAACTCTGACATGGTTAACGTCTGAGAGCCTTCCTTTAGCCCGTGGGTGGATAAGCTCTCAGCGTCACGATGATCTCGTCGTGGGCGTAGGGAAACTACCATTTAGCGTAGCTAAACAGGTGAGCAGAAATCACTCCTCCTGGACTGTGCTGGTCGGAGAGCCTCCTCGTTAGCAGGGGCTAACGACAAGGTACTCGTGGGCCAGTTAACGTTGCTAAACGGGCCGCCGAGCAGCGCAGCAATCGGTAGACAAACTTAGTTAGCAGCTGTGGGATGAACCCTATCGTCGATTCGGCTACACAGGATAGCAAAACAGACAGAACATGAGAAGGTTAGTTAGCAAGCTAGACTAAGCAATTTTCACATACCTCACAATGGAGTCCTTTGTTGTCCGCTCGTAGCAGCGCTAATCGTGTTAGCAACGCTAGACGAGCCCGACGTCCTCCTCGCGCTGTCATGGGAGCTCTCGGTTAGCCGAGCTAACCATGGAGAGCTAGCCAGTTAGCAGCAGAGTTCTTCGATTTCCACTTGCCTTTCTCAGGAGCCATCCTCGAGAAAAAGCGTTGCATGGAAGCCAGTTAGCAAAAGTTAACAGGGTTCTTCAGTAGATCCTCTCGCTGTTCGTGTGTGCTAGCTGTTAGCTCCATTAGCTTAGCAGGTAGCGTGTGGCGCAGTTAGGGTCCCGCTAAACTCGGCGACGAAACAGCCGAATACGTTGAATCCTCTCGCTGCGTTGCTCGTGGTGGCTAACCTGTTAGCTCCGTTAGTTTAGCAGGTAGCGTGTGGCGCAGTTAGCATCCCGCTAAACTGGGCAACGAAACAGCAGAAAATGTCAAAGTCCAAGTCGACGGCACTAGGATAGCATCCTGCTAAACAAAGTGCTCGCAGGGAAGTCTGTGACGCTCTGGGCAGGGAGCGAGCTCACCTCCAGTCGAGCGATCCAGTCACACAGAGTCCTGCGAAGTTCAGGTGAAGCGAGGTGAAGTGCAAAAGACGCACACTTGCCTTAAAAGGCGTGATTGTATTGCTTCAGGTGAACAGCGCGGGGGATGCAATTCCCATAGCCATGTGTTGCACCGCAGTGAACCTGATTGATAAGGGAACCAGGATAACAGAAAACAGAAATATTGCATTTTGTGAACATCTGTACTTCTAAATCCAAGAGTAAAAACTGTAGTTTTATTATTTTTAATACACCACACATTATAAAACTTAATATTTAACTGTGGTTAATTGTAGTGTTTCATGTTAACATTATTTGAGTTAAAATTATTTTCAAAAAATTCTAAATTTCCTCAGTTACATGTTGAATGCAATTGAAGTCTGCATGTTTTATTAAATGGACTGTACTTAAAGCACCTTTCTATCTTAAGATACTGAAGGGATTTCAAACGGTGTTCAATGATCCAGACGTGTTTTAAAATGATAAAGATTTATTGACAGGCACAGATTAACAGAATAATCAGAGTTTAACAGGGAATAGAACAATTAATTGTGCACAAGAAATTGTGAGCATATCAGACCTGTCCTGCTGAAGGTCCCCCGAGAATGCTGACTTTCCTTAGTTGTTTGTGTGATAATATGCGGCTTGTTCTGGTGTGTGATTGGCTGTTCTCAGAGCCATATATATAGAGAGTTCCGACACGCTTTGATCTCGCCGACAGGCGGTCAATCGTTCCAAACTATGGCTATGGAAACCTTGTGGAGCTGCGCTCTCTGGCGGTGACGGAGCGCTACTGCAGGCAGCTTCAGACTGTAACCAGAGCCATGGAACAAATCGCCCCCTCCATGACCCACGTGACTTCCGCATTCCATTCTTACAATGGAACTCTATGGAAGTGTCGCAACTCTCACTTTATATGGCTCTGGCTGTTGTACTCTTGGTTGCCGGGACAACGGTTATGAGCCCCCAGGGTCTCATACTGCCCTGTTTAGATTCCTTATATTATTGTGTGTGCGTGGCTTCTCTTTTGTCTTTAAGACTTAAAGAGTTTAATGTATATGTGTTTATATATGTCTGTACCATGTGTATACGCCAGTTTGTTTGTAGGTAGTCCCCGACTTACGAGCGAGTTCCGTCCCTAGGGGGCGCTCGTATGTCAAAAATCCGTAAGTAGGATCACATAGTAAAAAAATAATAAAAATAAAAAACATATATATATATATTTTTTTTACTTTTTTTATTATTATAAATGAATACATGTACAGTACTGGACAGTCACCAAGCACTTAGCCTATCCTAACACAGTTTTTAAAGATGAAGGAATAAGTTGAATTGTCTCCCTTTCACATAAAGGGAGCAAGCTCCCTATGGAGCCTGCAGGGAGGAGGGAGACAATTCAACTGACTCCTTCATCTTTAAAAACTGTGTTAGGATAGGCTAAGTGCTTGGTGACTGTACAGTACTGTACATTTATCTATTTATTAAAAATATACAGTATATACAGTATTTTTATTTTTTATTGTTTTTTATTTATAAATAGATAAATGTACAG
>JBBPBX010047820.1:0-11014 GCA_038048925.1 Garcialebias charrua | reverse complement strand
AACATGTTTGCACAAACTAACATTTGTGAATACACTGATAATACTTTGTTTACCGTACACTTGTATCTTAGCTTCAATCAGTATAACTAACATTTGTGAATACATTGATAATACTTTGTTTACAGTACACTTGTATCTTAGGTTCAATCAGAATATCGTATTAAAAGGTATCTAATCCTTCAACACCCTCTCTTGACCTGTTAAAAATAGGTCAAAATAACCTGCACGACCCCCTTGGATCCTCCAAAGAGGACCCCAACCTAACAACCAAAAATCAACCCACCGAACCAAATCATCTACACCACTTCTACAACTCAACTACAGTGCGAAGCACTTGCTGCTAAAAATCCACCTCTATCCAACTCCATTTACCTCTATCTGACTCCAAAATTAATCACCAAATCAAATTGTAAAACTACGCTGACCTACATTACAAAATCCTAAAGGATAAATGCAAATTGATTAAATGTAACAGGATAACTGTCACTTAAATGTAACAAGATAACTGTCACTCTACCTCAAGTCCACCTCCAACCACCTCATCGCCTGTACAGGTATCGGTTTTCAGCCAAATACATGTGCTCACCTCCGTCCGGCCACGACACACGTCTGGCCTGCATCATGGGAAACACTGTCCCACGCTCATCTACACCTCCGGAAGCAATCATCCTTGAGATCATTGCTCTCGCACACGGCGCAACCCACCCCATAAACACGCAAAATAGAACCAGAATAGCCAGCGGAAATGCTGAAAGCTTGAACAGCACCTGAGTCCACGACCCACTAGTGAACCAATACATTACTTCCCACTGTCCAGCCGGTGCATCCTCCGCTTTCCCACTGTCCAGCCGGTGCATCCTCCGCTTTCGGCTTCTGAAGTTCTCTCAGCTGTGTCAGGGCTGCTGTCACCCGAGCCTAGGGGTTTGCACCCGTTTCCTCCGGTATGTAAGTACAGCAGGTGTCCCTGCCGATGGTCACACATACCCCATTCCCAGACGCGACCAACAAATCCAAAGCCAATGTACGACGGAAGGACATTATCCTCTGGGCCCTCAGCTCCTCAGAGGTGCTCTCTAATGCCCGAACCACCTCATAAATGAACATTCCAAAATCGTAATGTAAGACTTCCATGCGCAACATATAAGTCCCCACATCTGCCCCCGGAAAGAAGCAACGCTTCCACTCTACCGGAACCTCTGAACCCCACGTTGACTCAAGCTGTGCCATGCCAGATATCCACCTCCGTCCCCCCTACTGAGAGCCATTAGTCAAAGACGCCATAAATGAGCCATCAGTAACCGCCAACGGTGCGGTGCACGAAGTCCAGTCCAGTCGGTGGGCAAGGTCAGAAGCACCTCATGTCCACACAGCCAGGCTAGATCCTCAACAGGATACGTATCATACCTGCCGGGTACACCTGTGAACTGCACCCCTGGGTGGTACACCGTTCGGCACCTCTCAGTGGGCAGTGACCCCACCACCGCCTGATAAGAGTCTTGATGATGAATGTGGTGCACACAGACAGGGAACTGTCCACAATATGTCCAATCAGCAAACTGACCCAACACCACCGGCTGCGTCAAAGTACCGGTACTCAATCCACACCTCTTAGGCTCACATTGCAGGTGTTCTCTAACGAACCCTCTGGAGCTGATCTGGAGTGCACAGAATGACACCCCCCGCTCTAATGCCCCCACCTGTAGGGTAGGTGCTGAGACAGGAAGCTAAATGTAGATGTAACACGCAGAGTCCTGACGCTCTCTGGCTAAAAAGTGTGCATACCTGTACCAGCTGTTCATCCGAAAGCTAGAAGACAAATTCAAGGCTAGATGATCACTATCCTGCACTTGAGACCACGCTCCGAGCTTGGGGTCTCTCCTGTCCCTCGGATGGGTGACAGGATGACACATAGGGCGACCTGGTATAACACAGTTAAATTCCAACACCAGAATGATGGAAACCAAAATCAATGACACCACACACCCTGCCATAAAAAGCCTGTTATGTCCATCCGCCATGCTGAACCTAATCGGACATCTTTCACAGTGTCTATCTGTGAACCCTGAAATGTGATGAAATACAACAAAAACACAATTTAACCCCCTCTCAGTTAAATCGGTAGAACCTAAAAGAGTGAATGCGCATAAACAAACAGTATTGAAAGTCCGAACACTCAATGCATGCAAATCTTACTCAATCTTCTTTTCTCCTCTTTTTTTTTTTTACACAAGAATCACGGGATTGTCACCTGCAAGGCAAAATCAGTCTTAAAATGAACACAACACCCTTCTACTGCTTTTTAAAAGCAAGGTGAAACCTTACACCTTGAAAATGAGTAAACTCCCAAAATTGTATTGTTCAAGCTTGAAGATTGTAAAATGTGAATCAAATATTACCCCGTCCACCTAACGGTAGAACCTGAAAGTGAAAACTTAGGTCTGATTGTAAGCAAAAGTATGGTTGGTGTGTTTTGAACTTGACCTCTAGCCTTAGGAAAATAGTAAAAATGTTGAATGTGAATAAAAGTTAAACTATAGCGGCAAATAGTTGACAGCTAAATCAACTCTAAGCTAAGATTATTAATGTAAAGTATAAACTGTAACACTAACTCAAAAAGTCAAAGGTCAAGTCTAAAATCTAATTTTAAATGTGTGATACTTTAAATGTGAGATTTAAAGTTTAAAATTTAACTGATCTACCCCAAATACTGATGCTTCTAAGAATTCAAACAAGTAGAAACACCTTTTAAAATTTAAACCCCTATTAGTTCTTCTGATTTTAAGGAAACACCCCGAATTTTGTTCTTCTCAGATCTTGCTGAATGATGCACTTCTTCAGAAACAACTTAGATGTAGAACTGTCACCACCTGTTTTTGGGCTGCAGCTTGCTGAAGATAATAATAACCCAGCTGGGACTATGTTCAATTCCCCGATCCACTGGCAAGCAAACTGCCCCAACCCAAAAAGGTGGACGCTCCTCTTCGGCTCCTCTGCTCTATGAAGCTGCAAGGTTGCAGCTGCCTTTTCCCTCTCAGGGCAGCAAAGGAGAAAGAGATGCAGACAGGGGGAACTTGCTTTGCCCACACAAGCAAGCTCAAGGATGCTTTTCAAGATGCTTCTCCATAGCAAGAACAAGATACTTTTCAGGGTGCTTTCCCACACGAATCAAAACACCTCCTCCGGGACAGATGACTTCCATGCATGAGGAAGTAAACCGTTGAAGCAACAGAAGCCCACACCTTCCTCGATCGCAGCTTTCAGGAATGAAGATGCAGGAAGGCTCACCCACAGCGCGTGTGGACCACTCACTCCAGGTGCAAAACCAGAGCTGTTAGCATTTGCAGCTCCGTCGACCCGATTTAATGACCTGCGATGATCTTCTGCAGGTGCGCACAGGTTGAGATGAAACCACTGGCCCGTCCACTCTAGCTCGGGTCACTCTCTCTTGGAGACCCTGAGAAACACCCAAGGTGTCAGTGGACCTTCAGGTCTCGCGTCCTCAGGAGTGATGGAATCAGGGATCTGTAGATGGAAGCTGGACAAAAAACCTATTAGCATTTCAATGTACATTGCATATGATATTTTAACAATTTCTTCCTGGGGCCATTTAATGTTCGCTGTGGCCCTGGAAATTACCTTCCAGTAGGTAACCCATAAGGGGTGAAACCTATACCCCCATTCACAGAAGCTCCCACAGCCATAAAGGTTATTTGTTAGAGCTTCAAGCCAATTAATTTTAGTCTGTGCATAGATTTTTAGACAATTCACTCGCTTTTCCCTTACACAACCTGCACGTTATTTTGAGAGGGTGTGAAGAATTAGATACCTTTTAATACGATATTCTGATTGAACTTCAGTACAAATGTTGGTGTACGCAAACATGTTTACTGTGCATCTTGGAAGCAGCACACACAGGGTAAGCCAAACAGGGATGTCTACGTTCCTGGGGCCAAGCCCAGAAATCAAACTGAGCCACAGAACATCTAAAAAAAATACAAAACACACACATAGTGACATTCTAAATCAGAGTCAGAGTCAGAGAGTCTTTATCAGAGTCAGAGAGTCTTTATTGTCATTTGCACCACATGTGGTACATGTGATGAAAACGAGATTATGTACATAGGGTCCCAGTTACATCCAACAACAAATGCAAGAGAAAAAACAGTACAGTAATAACATCTAGGATTAACTAAGAAAAACATCAACTAGTAATACACTAAGCCCTAATGTATAGAAAAACATCATTAGAAACAGCAGCACGAATATGAGTCTGTATGAGCAGATGGTCACAAATGAACACAGCAACAAGAAAACAGATCAGCATCAGCATGATGTGATATTTTGCAGTGTTAAATACAGACAAACTGGTGCATACACATAAAAGTCCATGGTACAGACATATATAAACATATATACATTAAACTATGTCTTAAAGACAAAAGCGAAGCCACACACACACAATAATGTAAGGAATCTAAACAGGGCATGAGACCCTGGGGGCCGCTCATAACCATTGTCCCGGCAACCAGGATTTTATCAGTAGAACAGCCAATCACACACCAGAAGAAGCTGCATATTATCACACAACAACTAGGGAAATTCAGCATTTTCTTGGAGGACCTCGGCGGGGACAGGTCTGATTTGCTCATCCATTCCATGTGCACATTGAATTGATAATTTTCATGTCTTATATCTGATTATTCTGTTAACCTATGTCTGTCAATAAATCTTTATCATTTTCAAAGAGACTCTGGCTCATTGAACACAGTTGAAAATCCCTTCAAGAGGAATTAATCAAAAACTAAAGGCCTAGTTATACTCGCGCTATGGTCCGCTGGCTGGAGCACGCGCTGCGCGTGCACTGAGCCGTGCGGCTCCATTCGTTTACAGTGTTGCCGCTGTGTATATGGTTGATGCACGGCGGCGCATGGCAAAGTGCTGTTCTTTTACGGACCAGCAGGTGGCAGTACCCTCTAAAACCTGTGCATATGTTACAAGAAAGTGTGTAGAAGAAGAAATCTACCGTAGAAAAAGAACTGTTTGAAATCACACAACAACAAAAAACTGTTGTGGTTGTGTTTTGCTGTGTGCTCACCTTGCAGATGCTGAGTGGTTGTGCTGAAGTTCCTGGGTTACCACCTGCCACTAATCTGGTTGATGAGTCCAGCTGCTATTTAGGCCTTGGGGGAGGCTCCGGTCTTCGCTGAATTATTTAGTCACTTGGGGTAAAGTGAGACAGTCATCTTAGCATCTTTCCTGGTGAAATCTAGTTTGTTCAATTCTGTGTCTATTTGTGGTTTCAAGGCAAACCTGAACTCACCGAAGAGGCTCGGACTGGAAGGACCTTCTCCATATTGGATTCCTCTAAACCGACCCAATCCTCCAGCCTGACACTCCACCATCTGCAACTCCTCTAGGATTAACGGGATTCAAGGAGACACTCAACTCTTCGAAGGATTTGTTGGACTAAAGGAGACACTTACCAAGTGGACCTCTTCCTCCTCTGAGTCTGCCTCCTCAACATCCTCCTGTAAGAAAGAGAACCATTAATTCATTATTATCAACAAGACTCATCGGCTGCACATCTAAACTTCTCCTCTTCCTCCCCTCCAGGAATCCAGAACCTATTATCCTGACACTGTAAATAAAATCACTTCACTGATACTCTGTGTTGTCATCCTTCCCAGTCTTGTCTGAATTTGAGTACTATTTCACGGGTTAGTCCCAACAGAATAATTCAGCCACAACATGAGTACTCACGACAAGACCGGGAGGGATCAATTAAGTGAAGTTCTTGCTGCACAGGAACACAGACTAACTGCTACTGAAAACATGTGTCAACAGATTCTGAGCCAACAACAAGAACTCTCTAAAAACCTGGCCCAACTGGGTGGAATGGTCCACAAGCTGGGACCGGCATCTTCACCGTCCAACTCAGGAACTAGCAACGTTAACAGCGCCCCACAAACCTCTGGACAACCTACCCAAAATCCTGCTCGTGAGCCCGAGATGAAACCCAGTCAATTCTTTTCCGGCAAATCTGAACAGTTTGGTGGCTTCATGCTACAATGTAATTTAGCTTTCAACAGAGCTCCACAAACCTTCTCCTCCGATTCTTACCGCATCTCCTACATTGTGTCCGCTCTTCAAGGAGAAGCGTTACGATGGGCACATGCTTATTTTGGGTCCCTTTCAGTAAATGACTGTACATTTTCCGCCTTTTTTAATGATTTTCAGAGGGTTTTCGAGCGTCCCCTGCATCAAGAGACTGCCTCCAAGAGACTAATGGCGTTACGCCAGGGGAAACAATCTGCGGCGGACTTCGCTCTCCACTTCCGGATTGCTGCCCGAGAGGCCGGATGGGAGGACCTCGCTCTACGAGGTGTGTTTGTTAATGCCCTCAACGACTCCATTAAAAATCAGTTGGCACTTGTAAACGAACCTGACAATTTGAATGATTTGATCGATCTATCTATCCGCATCGATGATCGGCTCAGGGAATGTCGGGGTGTTTTGAACTACAACTCCCAGAGTTCCTCCGGTTTCGGGGTTTCACTTCCGGATCCGGTAAACCGCAGCCGGGCCGGCAATTCGAACGATGACGCTGACTCATCAGAACCTATGATTGTGGGGCGTGCCCGCCTCACTCCTGAAGAGAGACAACGTCGTTTTGCAGCAAAGGAATGCCTGTATTGTGGAAAGACTGGTCACTTTGTTGCTACTTGCTCACTTCGTTTAAAAGGTCGGTCCCGGGACTTCCGGCTGAATGGCGGTGGGATAAGTTGTGTTTAGGTGCGCTCCTGCGGAACTGGCCTGTTTTCCAACTAATGCCTGGCACTTTCTTCCGATTTTGACCACAAACAATAGACAACCTACACATTCTACGCATATCTCCTGTTCGATCGCCAAAATGCCATCAAAGTCTACTAAAGGAGTAAACTCGATCGATGCTCACCTGCGGCCTAATCCTCGTGTCGGAACCTCGAGCTATCTTGGGTCACCTCCTCCTCTGTCTAAAGCAGCAGCTACCGCTACAGTTTGTGACGTCGGCAGCCTCAAACAGGAGCTGCTGGTGGCTCTCCGAGAGGACTTTACTACTATAATTAAAGCAGAATTCCATGCCGCTCTGGGTGAAAGTCTCTCGTCGATCAACGCCGAGCTGTCCGCCTTCAAAAAGGAGCTATCATCGGGGCTAGCTGCAGTGCAGGAGAACTTCACGGGGCTAAAGCTAACGGTAGCAGAGGTGGAGAAGTCAGTCTCTACCTGCACAGATGACATCGTTAGCCTCCAGAAAAAAGTCGAGAGCCTCACGAAGACGGTGGCACAGCTGGAGGATAAATGTGACGATTTTGAATCCCGGTCCCGACGTCAGAACATCCGGATTATCGGTGTCCCGGAGGATGACCCTTCATCGGCTACAACGGCTGCGGTCTCCCGGATGCTAAAGGAGGCCTTCGGCTTCGAGGAGGACCCGCTGCTGGATCATGCTCACCGCATCCCAGTACCCAAACCGAAAGCAGGCGAGCGGCCCCGTCCAATTGTGGCTAAGCTACACTACCACACGGACTGTGTGAAAATCCTGGCGAAGGCGAAGGAGCAGCAGCAGATCAAAGTGAACGGTACAAATATCTTTGTGTTCCCCGACTACACTGCCAGAACGGCTCGCGCGCGGGCCGCCTTCACTGAGTGTCGCCGCAAACTTCGCAACGTCCAGGGGGTTCGGTTCGGCCTGCTCCACCCGGCCCGGCTGAAGATCACGCATGAGGGAACCACACGAGTGTTCACGTCCCCTGAAGAGGCGAGTGTGTACATCGAGTCGATTGCAAAATGAGAAATATAATTAGTGTACTTTGTTTTACACTCAGGGAATGTCAGTATTATTAGTCATTATTATTATTATTATTCATGTTTAAAAATATAATCAGAGTGCTCTGTTTACACTCATGGATTTAATGGGTAGAAATAATAATCAATGTGTTTTTTTTTTTTTTTTTTTCTCTCATACTCAGGGAACGTCAGTATTATTAGTTACTATTATTATTATTATTCATGTTTTAAAAATATAATCAGAGTGCTCTGTTTACACTCACGGATTTAATGGGTAGAAATAATAATCAGTGTGCTTTTTCTTTCATACCCAGAGAACGTTAGTATTATTAGTTATTAGTTAGTCATTCGTGTTTAAAAACATAATTAGAGTGCTTTGTTTACATTCACGGATTTAATGTTTAGAAATATAATTAGCCAGCTTTTTTTTCTTTCTTCTTTTATTTTTATTTTTTTTTCATAGTCGGGGAACGTTAGTATTATTAGTTATTATTACTATTCATGCTTAGAAATATAATTAGGGTGTTTTGTTTGCATCCACGGATTTAATGTTTATAATTATAATTACTGTGTATTGTTTGCATTCACGGTTTTAATGTTTAGAATTATAATCAGTGTGTTTTATTTACATTTAGGGATTTAATGTTTTGGATTATATGGTGGGCTTTGGTTCGCATTTGGGGAATGTTATTACTATTAGTTATTATTATTAACAATCACTGCTTTTTTAGTTTTTTTTTTTATTGTTTGTTTTTTAAAGAGTTCTTGCTCTTCCAGATTAGTGCCTATTACATATTTTAAATTTTCTTTTCATTTAGCTAGTTCTGTGGGAGTCACCTGGTACAGGTTGTGATGTGGTGCCATTTGACCGTAAGGACAAGTTTTCTAGTGACTCCTGTTGGAGTCTGCACAGTCCCTTCATCTGGGGAAGGGCCAAGTGCGAGTGGGGGGGGGGTTCTTTTTTTTTTTTCTCCTGGGGTGGGGGCGGGGATTGGGAAGGATGGCAATATTTTACAACCCTTATTATGAACAACAGGTCACATGGCTGTTGATTTGAAAGCTTCCTCGACATCATCTGCTGTCAGATTCCTAAGCTGGAATGTTAAAGGTCTTAACAATCCGGTGAAACGGTCTAAAATATATTCTCATATGAAACGCCTGAATCCAGACGTAATATTCCTACAGGAAACACATTTGCAAAATTCAAATCAGGTCAGGCTTAAATATCCATGGATTGGGGAGATTTACCACTCGAGCTTCAACTCAAAAGCCAGAGGAGTTGCCATACTATTTAATAAGAATATTCATTTTACAGCATCAAAAATAATGAAGGATACAAATGGCAGATTTCTTATAATCGCGGGCTCTCTGTTCCATACCCCCGTTTTATTAGTGAACATTTATGCACCAAACTTTGATAACCCAGACTTTATAAACAATTTAGTAAGCACACTTCCATATCTTGACACTCATCTGTTAATTTTAGCTGGGGACCTGAATTGTGTTATGAACACATCATTAGATCGCTCTTCGTCTCGGCCCTGCACACAGTCTAATATGTCTAAATCTATTTTGGATTTTATGTCCCAAAATGGATATGTAGATCCATGGAGGGCACAGAATCCACTAACAAGGACCTATTCTTTTTACTCGCAGGTGCACCAATCCTATTCCCGTATAGATTATTTTTTTGTTGACAGCTCTTTAATGCAGAGAGTCACTTCTTCTGAATACTATCCGATTGTTATCTCAGACCATTCTCCTCTAAGCATTGATATAAACTTTATAAATAAACCCCGTTCTAGTCCTCGTTGGAGATTTAATAGTCTCCTGTTATCAGATGAGCCATTTAATAAATTCATCTTATCAGCAATTGACGATTTCCTAATGTTCAATAAGAGCGATACAATTTCTCCCTCACTATTATGGGAAACATTAAAAGCCTATATTCGTGGTCAGATTATTTCTTTTTCAGCTAATGTCAATAAAAATCTACGCACTAAGATATCAGAAATATCAACAAAAATTCAGAATATTGACAGGCAAAATGCCGTTAATCCGTCACACGATTTGCTGAAACAGCGACAGGATCTTCAAATGGAACTTGATCTTTTAACAACATCTGATGCGGAGCGTCTCTTAATCCGATCTCGAGCCACTTATTATGAGCATGGGGAAAAACCAAGTAGACTTTTGGCACATCAACTGAAACGAAAGGCTAGCTCTCACACAATATCGCAAATCAAGGATCGATCGGGCAACCTTGTCTCAGACCCTGTCTCCATTAGTGACACCTTTAAAAAATTCTACTGCGATCTGTATAAATCTGAACTACAAGCAGACTCAAACGAGCTACTCGCCTTTCTTCAGAATATTGACATTCCTAGGATAGACAAATTGATTTCTGACCAACTTGAGGCTCCCATTAAATTAGAAGAAATATTAGAGTCAATTAAGAATATGCAAAGTGGTAAAACACCTGGCTCGGATGGTTTCTCTGCCGAATTTTTCAAAAAATTTAAAGATAAGATAGCCCCTCTTCTTCTCGAGGTTTATAATGAGTCATTCGGGCGTGGCCTGCTACCTCCCACCTTGACTCAAGCTTCAATCTCTCTCCTGTTAAAGAAGGATAAAGATCCTACTGCTTGCGAGTCTTATAGACCCCTTTCACTCTTGAATGTGGATTTTAAGATTTTGTCCAAAATACTCGCAACTCGGCTTGAGACAGTTCTCCCTCTGATTATCTCACAAGAACAAAATGGATTCATCAAAGGTCGCCAGTTGTTTTTTAATACCCGTACAATATTGAACACAATTTTTTCAACTCATTCCCCCAAGTCTCCTGAAGTAATCATTTCTCTTGACGCCGAGAAAGCTTTTGATCGAGTAGAATGGGAGTATCTCTTTGCCGCTCTTAATAGGTTTGGTTTTGGAGAGAGGTTTGTGTCCTGGATCAAACTACTTTATACATCTCCTCAAGCATGTATTCTTACTAATTCCATCCAATCGGATTATTTTTCGGTGGGGCGTGGTACTAGACAGGGTTGCCCTCTTTCCCCCCTCTTGTTTGCGTTAGCCATTGAGCCTCTTTCTGTTGCCCTAAGATCCCTTTCTTCTTTTCACGGAATCATCCGCTCTGGCGTCGAGCTTAAACTGTCCTTATATGCAGATGACCTTCTCCTGTATG
>JBBPBX010047819.1:7701-25993 GCA_038048925.1 Garcialebias charrua | reverse complement strand
TTTTTTGCATAGTGGTATAAGAGTATGAAAATTTACACCAACTCTAAAACTAAAACATTAAACATTTAATGAACATAATATTGTCCTGAGTTTTTGCATACTAGTATAAAAAAAGAGTATAAAAAGTATAACTAAAATAAACTAAAGGTTTCTAGCATTGACATTTGCAAAGTGGCAAAGCAGCGTATGAGTCAATGTACACAGTATATGTATGAGGTAGTAGTTGATGTTGTTGTAGAGGCAAAAAGTGGCATATGCAGTAAGGCACATTGGGCATCCCTAAATAAGACCGTTCAGAGCACACTGTATATGTACCAGCAGTGGTGTAGATATTAGAGTAGTGTAAATAAATGTAAACAGTAGTAATTACATGTAAGCAGTAGTAATAAAAGTAAACAGTATTAATAAATGTAAACAGAGAATGTAAACAGTATTATGATTATAGGCAGTGATGTAATACAGACATTAGTGCAAGTATGAGAAGTAGTGCAAACTGTATGAGCACATGACCGAGAGTTTAGTGATTAACCCGTTTGATGACACAGAGACTAGTGTTAAAAACTTTGTGTTGAGTGATAATATGTGAGAAAGTTTTAGTGTTAAGGCAGTTCAAATGGGAGGGGAGGCAGAGCAGGCAGAGTGTTTAGCATTCTGACTGCCTGATGAACAGAGCTGTCTCTCAGTCTGCTGGTTCGAGCCTGGAGACTCCTCAGTCTCCTCCCTGATGGCAGCAGTCTGAAGCAGCTGTGTAGTGGGTGTGTGGGATCACCTGCCATGCGGTGGGCTTTCCGATTGAGGCGTTTGCTGTGTAAGTCCTGCAGTGAGGGCAAGGAGGTGCCCACGATCTTCTCAGCTGCTCTCACAATGCGCTGGAGGCTCTTGCGGCATGATGCAGTACATGCACCAAACCACACAGTGATGCAGCTGGTCAGGACACTTTCTATGGCACCTCTGTAGAAGGTGCTCATGATGGGGGTTGAAGCTCCAGCCCTTTTCAGCTTGCGGAGAAAGTAGAGACGCTGGTGAGCCTTCTTTGCCAGTGCTGCAGTGTTCCTGCTCCAGGACAGGTCCTTTGAGACGTGCACTCCCAGGAACTTGGTGCTGTCTACTCTCTCCACTGCGGTGCTGTTGATGGTCAGAGGGGGATGTTGGGCATCCCTCTTCCTGAAGTCCACAACAATCTCCTTTGTCTTCTCCACGTTGAGAGTGAGATTGTTGTGTCCGCACCACAAGGCCAGGCGGCTCACCTCGTTCCTGTAGTCCGTCTCATCGTTGTTGCTGATGAGACCTACCACTGTTGTGTCGTCCGCAAACTTGATGAAGTGGTTGGAGCTGTACGATGGTGTGCAGTCGTGTGTTAGCAGGGTGAATAGAAGGGGGCTCAGCACACACACAGTATATCAAGTGTGGAACAACTATGGCATTATAAAGCAAGTATAATGCTCTTTCATTCAATAAATCCCTAACTTTATACAAGACACCTGTGGATCTAGATATTTTAGTTTTAACCGAGTTAATATGCTGTTTCCAAGTGAGCTTGTCATCTATCACCACTCCCAAGAATTTCATTTCACTTACTCTGGTTATTTCAAAATCATCAATTTTTAGAGAGAAACCCGTAGTGTTTGTTTTTTTACTAAATAACATGTATTTAGTTTTATCTAAGTTTAATGATAGTTTGTTTAATTTGAACCAGTTTTGTAAGTTAACAAATTCCATATTTAAACATTCAGACATTTCATTTAAATCATTACCAGAATAAAAAAAGGTAGTATCGTCAGCAAAAAGTATACATTTTAGACTTCTGGACACCATCACTAAATCATTCACGTATAAATTAAACAATTTTGGACCAAGTATTGAGCCCTGTGGGACACCGCATGTGATTTTACAAAAGTTTGATCTGTTTTCCTCTATCTGAACAAATTGTTCTCTATCTTTTAGATAGCTTATTATCCAATTTAGTGCAGGTCCTCTAACGCCATACTTGTCCAATTTATTAATGAGAATTTTGTGATCAATAGTGTCGAAAGCCTTTCTTAAATCAACAAATACACTCATACAATGCTGTTTATTGTCAGTAGCTGTGGTGATATGTTCCATAAATTCCATTAAAGCCATAGATGTTGAATACTGTGATCGAAACCCATACTGACTATCACTTAGAATGTTGTATTTTTTTAGAAAATCGTCTAATCTGATTGAAAAAAATTTTTCAAGAATTTTTGAAAACTGTGGGAGCAATGATATTGGCCTATAATTGCTGAAGTTGCCCCTATCACCGCATTTGAAAATAGGGACTACCTTAGCTACTTTCATTTTATCAGGAAATGTGCCCGTAGTGAAGGACAGATTACAAATGTAAGTGAATGGATCAATTACATCAGTTATTATGTCCTTGACAACCATCATATCCATGTCACACCAGTCTCTAGACCTTTTATCTGAAATTTTTTTAACTATCATGATTATTTCATCTTTATCCGTCCCTTTTAGAAACAATGTATTTTCACAACCTTTAATTAAGTAACACACGTCCTTGTCCACTTTGGAAATTGTTTTTGCAAGATTTGATCCAACGTTTACAAAGTAATCGTTGAATCCATTTGCAACTTCGTTTTCATTTAGCATTACATCATTTTCATTCACAAAACATTTGGACATACACGTTACTTTTTTGTGTTTGTTTAAGACACTGTTCATTACATTCCAAGTAGCTCTCATATCCCCACGTGTGTTTTGTAGCAATTTACTATAATATTCCTTTTTCTGTTTTTTTATAATTCCTGTTAATTTGTTTTTATACCTTTTATATTTGATTTCTGCCTCAGGGGTTCTTGTTTTCAGGAAACAAGAATACAAATGGTTCTTTTTCTTACATGCGTTCCTTAGTCCAGTTGTCATCCATGGTTGATCAACATTGCGTTTTTGCGTGGAATTTTTCTGCACACAATTTTTTTTGTACAGGGTATCCAAGATAGTCATAAACTCATCATATGATTTGTTTACGTCATCCACATACACACCATTCCAATTTTGTTTTTTTAAATCTTTTTTTAAATTTTCTATTGCTCTTTTGGTCGTGCTTATTTTATATTTTGGTCTTTTAATTGTATTTCTGAAATTATTTTCCATTTTACAAATCGTAAAAACTGGCAAGTGGTCACTGAGATCAGTTTCTAAAATACCACTTATATTAGTTTCATCAGTCAAGTTCGTGAAGATATTATCAATTGTTGTTTTACTATGAGTTGTTATTCTGGTCGGATTTGATATCAAAGGAAACAAGGTCAAACTACACATTGCATTTACAAATGCACTAACATTAGAGTCTTCTGAATTACCCAGATCGATGTTAAAGTCACCACATAAAAAGACAGTTTTGTTACCTCTCTTTCCAAACAACTCCAAGATTTTGTCAGTAAATGACTCTATGTTTGACCCTGGTGCACGATATACACAACTTATTATTAAATTTTTGTCATTTTTATTTATTATTTCGATAGTTGCCATTTCCATTAAATTGTCTACAGCTATAGACATAGCATCAATTTGTTTACATTTGATTCCATTTTTAGCAAATAGAGCTACTCCTCCACCCTTTTTTTTGTGTCTGTTTTTGTAATATAGTTCATAACCTTCTATAAAAGCATTATCGATATTGTCATCATTTAGCCATGTTTCAGAGAGTAGCACGGTCAGCACGGTGGCACAACTGGTAGAGCTGCTGCCTCTCAGCGAGAAGGTTGCCGGTTCAAATCCCGGTCCGGGGCCTTTCTGGGTGGAGTTTGCATGTTCTCCCCGTGCATGCGTGGGTTTCCTCCGGGTACTCCGGTTTCCTCCCACAGACCAAAAAACATGCTTGTTAGGCTGATTGGTGACTCTAAATTGACCCTAGGTGTGAGTGTGAGAGTGGATGGTTGTTTGGTGTGAGTGAGACAGGTCCCTCTTGTAAATGAGTCCCCGTGACTCAATGAGGCTAGCCTGTATAAATAAAGGTTGAATGAAAAAAAGAGTGCTATAATTGAAAATGTTTTGTTTAGATTTTTTAAATATTCAGTTATCCTCAGTAAACTAGCATTAATACTTCTACAGTTAATGTGAATAATGGAGATGCTGTCCCTAAGATGGTTATTAGGTTGTGTTTTTGTAGCCTATTGTCACGGTATTTGTTGGCATAGTTCTTTATCCTTGTGTTGGACTTATAAGATAGTTCTGGCTGGTGGAGTGTCCGGGAGTTGCTAATCGCTGCATTATCCGGCTCATTTCGCGTTAGGATTATTTTTTCTTTAACTTTTAAATGTCTGTTTTAAGCTGGGGATGATTGTTGTTTGTGCCGGTGAGACGTGCATAACGTGTCACGGGGCTGCATGCATTTTTTCATTGTTGTGGCCGCCGTGTCACCGCTGCTTCATTTTATTACATCTGCGGGTTTCTGTTGTCTACTATTTTGCATTGTTGTGCTGCTCCATTGTACCTTCGTCTGTTACAACGAGTGTTTGTTGAGGTTCGGGAGGACCCACTCAGCTTTGGACCGGGATCCGGTTCCGATTGACGTAAAGTATGTTGTTGTCAACAGTTAGCGTACTGCCTCCTTTGAAAGGCGTGGGGGCTAGCCTGAATATGATTGGGCTCGTTAACAGAATTTTCTGTGGTGTAAAATTTGTTTATTTTGTGAAAGAGTGTCCAGAACTTTGGGTAGAGCTAACGTGAGCATTGACAAGGCTTCGGCTGCAGAAGCGCTGTGATTAGTCCATTGTGTGTCGTGTTCAAAAAAGTTGGTTCTGTAGACTGCTGGTTGTCAGATATTCATTTTTGCACAAATTTCTGACAGTTTATCTGTGTTGTTCGTTTCTATGCACGTGATATTGTCGAAGACTGGCTTAACCGCTGTGTTTTGCGATATTTATAAGTGTTTTAGGACGTTGAAAAGTCTGTTCAACGCTAAAGTTCGACCGACCTCGAAGTCCGTGAATGTAACGCTCGAACGGCACGTCACACGTGAGTGACGTATAGAGACATAAGGTTTAGAAGACTCCATTACCCATGAACACTTGGGTTTAGAAGTACATGTTCTGTCTTCACTGTGATTGGTCGATTACGCTGTTAAAAGTGACGCCGGCAGGGTGGGGCGGCCCACTCCTCGTCAGCTTTCACTTCAGTAAACCAACCCTTACAAGTTTTGTGCTTTTTGTCCGTTACTATCTTTGAAAGACTGTTTCATCGCGGTGTTTTTGAGATTTTAATGGGTGAATTGAGTCAGTTGCTCTGAGACTACCGATCGCCATGTGACCAGGTCACGTGACACCGGAAGCTGCATCTGGTTTAAGGGAACCGACTTGTCTTTTTCTTTTGAGAAAAAGTTTAAAAATCACATTACCTGTCCTAAACGATGTTAGTCACATTAAGTTGTTGCTTATAAGAACGCAGTTCTGGCGATCATCACGTAAAGGCTTTAGATCTTTCTGGTTGATGCTTTTCATCCGTTGTTAGATGTCTGTGAGCTAAAAGCTGTGGCTACGCTCACGGGCGACAACAGCTGAGCCTTTCATTTGATTTTCACGTATAATCAAATGTTGAAAGCAGAACGGTTACACAGAATTAATACAGACATGTCTGCTTTTTGATCAACTTGACACTTTTATCATGAATTCTGTGCAACAGGTTGTCTACTTTATTTTAAACTGCAAGTTTAAAATAACACACTTGAGGCATCTTTTTGTCTTGGTTTTCACAAAAATCACACCAAGATAGCTGACCTTGCTGGTCGTATCACGGGTCGACAATTTAATAATAATCACTGATTTTTGTTGAATTTCACATCTTGGATGTTACTGAGCAGCTGCACATGCCCTCCAGTTTATTTTGGATACAAGTTTATTTAGAATAACAAGCTGGTAGGCCTTGCTCTCTACGGTGGCATCATTTAATTTGTGTTTCACAAATTTACAGATAAGATGGCAGCCTCTGCAGATGAGGCCCCTGATACCTCAACAGCTGATTTTGACACTGAGTATTGTCCACGTACGGTTCCGATGGATTGTGTGGACAAAGCTTTAGTGCTTCTCACAGAACTGATCACCACCTATGGTGTGGAGTTGAAAGATCTGTCTGAAGCTAAGATGGAGGGAGCTTTAAAAGTTTTGGCTGACGGTGCTGCGTCAGATAAAACAAAGCAGAAAAGCATTGAAAGCTTGGCGAAATTGGCACTTTTGCTGAAGGCCAAATTGGACCTTGAGTTGATCAGAGGCGATGAGCTCTCAAAGGAGCGGTATGCTGCAGTCGTGGCATGCCAGGCTGCTGCAGACAGATGTGGTGAGGTTCAGAACGCAGCGCAGCAGGAGGTTGAGTCTTTAAAGCTGCAGCTGCAGTCACTCACAGACTTACATGAGGACAGCATTCGTGCTAGGGAGGATGTTTATAGCAAAGCTCTTGCAGACAATGATGCAATGCAACAACAATGCAATGTGTTGACGGCTGAGAATGATGATGTTCTGAGGAAGTTGGAGTCATGCAAGAAAGATAGGGATAATTATAACCTGTTTTGGCAAGCATCACAGGCGAGTATGGCGTTAAATCAACAGAAATTGACAGAATGTGAACAAGAGATGGATGCATTCCCACAATGTTTGTCGGTGTTACAAGGTCAAATTGATGACCTGAGTGCCCAATTATCAGATTGTACGTCTGAATTGGCCTCTACTGCTGATAAGCTCAGTAAGGAGAGTAGGGCATGTGTGGAGCTCATGTCAAAACTGGGCAAAAAAATGTCCACACCTCCACCACCACCATCTTCACCCACACCTGTTAATCCGCCCTCATCCCCTCCTACGCCTCAAGACCCACCGTCTCCACCACCACCAGCTTCACCCACACCTGCTGGTCTGCCCTCATCCCCTCCTGGGCCTCCTTCTCCCTCACACCCGTCTACACCTCAGCACCCACCCCCGTTCGGAGGTGCATATCGGTGGATGGGACCTGGGTACCCCTGGCCTGGTGTGCCATTTGTGGCGCCGGGTGTGTTCGATAAAAATTATCGGATGCCTCTGTCAACAGAACAACTCCATAGGCTGTCTAAATACATTCAACGCTTTGAGCCAGGGGACTTGGGTTCGACTGAAACCAAGGCCTACCTGAAAAACCTGGAGTTGAAGCTAGATCATTTCTCCAATTTTACGGTGGCCGATAGAATCACTCTTTTCAATCTCACCTCTAGCAGGGAGGTGCAAGACCTTATTGAACGTCAACCGGTGGACACAAGAAACGACTACAACGTCTCTGTGATGTTCTTATCACAAAATTCTCTCCTCGCGTGGGACTCAATGGTTTCCAAGCTGCAGTGAAGGTCAAGTAGGGTCGCAACGAACATCCTCAGGTCTACTACAAAAGGTTCTTCCAAGCTTACTTTGGTAATCGGAACGAACCTGGGATGGAGGAGGAGAGACATTTTAAGTGTCTCTTCATCGAAAACTTGCATCCTGAGATAGGTACGTCGGTTGAAATCATGGCCAACGGCAACAGGAATACCATCATGGAAGTGTTGGAGTACGTCGTACGTGTTTTTGAGGCATACAGCAAATGCAGGGCTCACGTAGAGGCATTCCGAGGTGAAAAGGGCTTGTTCCGACCGCTGGAGCTATAAGGTGCGCCAGCGTCTGCTCCTTCTTCTGGTGTCGGCGAGACGACGTTGGACAAACCAACGTGCACCTCGAAATGGTGATGTTCGCCCTACTGGTGAGCCAAGGTGGTTCAGGTCGAGCCAGGAGGGTGGGCAACTATATCAAAAGGGGGGTGCATGTCCTAATGTTTCAAAGTATGGTCAGCAGGTTGACTCACGCAACAGGGGCTCCCAGAGGGAACCTTCAACCAAGGGTGCTGCTCCTCCTGCACATCGGATGGAGGAACCTAGGAAAAGTGTGTCCGAGACGGGCAATAGGCCACGTAAGCCCCAGAAATATGGTCCTAAACCTCTGAGTTCAGAGGAGACTAAGGTCATACGTCGGTTGTTAGGAAATTTGCAGGTTGCTAACAAGGATACGAAGCCTGATACGTTGTACGGTACTGTCGTTGATAGTAACTCGGAGCACGCGGATGACAGCAATGCCACTATTGCTGACGGTCAACAAGACATTGGTCGGCATGACACTGACATTCAGAGCGCTGACAGTCAAACCATTGACAGTCCTGCGAATGTCGGTCAACATGACATTGACTGTGACCTGACATCATTGTTACAGAGCCTGAGAACCCCTTATCAGAGATAAAGGGGATACCTCGCTGACCATAGACGATGACTCATCACAAACTGGTCTCTTAGACACGTGTGTGACTGCACTGCCGGTTCAGGTAGTACACCATGACACTGACAGTGGTAGACGTAAAAAACGTCGGAAAGAACCTACGTGCTATAAGAGGTTCCTGTGCGACTTTGTCAGAAAGGGGCCCGCTAAGAAGGCTTACCTGTCAGTCACGTTAGAAGGGGTCCTCACCTAAGACGCCCTCTTGGACGGTGGTGCCGACATATCCATTATGTCACCCACACTGTTCGAAGAGCTGAAAACAGCCGCTAACAGTGTTGACAAAGAAATACCCCTGACAGAATGTGCTATAGAGTTGCGGGGACTCTCAGAAATGGGAACAACCCTGACAGCTATAGCCATGGTTCACATGCAGATTGGCGAGACGACAATTTACCATCCGGTACATGTGTCTACAGTGGACTCCATCCCATTTCTGGTCGGCCAGGATTTTATCAATCGCTTTGAGGCGATTATAAATTATGGTGATCAGACGTTGTGGGTTACAGTGAGCAGACCACTGCCAATTGATATGCCTCCACTGGGTGATACAGACTGTGTAACTGCAGGTACCGAGGAAAGCATAAGGGAATCCCCTTCCAAGAGCACAAGCCCGGTAAGTGGACCTTCAACAACAGTTGAGGCAGTAGAGACACCACAGGTGAACCTCCTATGCGAGCTGAAACATTCAGCACTCACTGGATATTACCTACCGCAGGTAGGGAACGGTGTAGAGATCCAGGGATCCCACACTGATGATGCTATGTTTTCCCCATGGTCAGAGAGGTCTGCGATCAGCCGAGCTTTCTATGAAACCTTGTTTCATAAGCAGGAGGATCTTATACGGCTCAGAAAGTCTGTTCGCTTTCCTTTAGATCCCGACAGTGATGAGGAGATGACCGCGAGAGTAGTCATTTACCTGTCACTGTCCTGGAACCAACGAGGACTGGTCCATCCGTTCCTAGTAGTCACAAACTTACCACACGCAACCTATTTAGGCTCTGACGTTTTGGTAAGATTGGGTGTCTCTGTAGACGTCAACAACGGGGTACTGTGGTCACTGGAAACAGCCGGGAAAGATTATCCTGTGTTAACTACAGAAAATCTTAAGGTTGGACAAACCATCCTAGAGGTCTGCCAGGTTGCTAGCAGTCATGACACCACAGTACCACCTCGGGCTGACAACCAAATGGTGACAATTCACATTGTGAAAGGTCAGGTTATTAGCCAACAGCAGGCTTGTTTTCAACCATCTCCTACGTTTCTTGACTTAGGACTGTCCGTGGAGGCCACATGCCAAGTGGACCTCGACTGCAGAACCACGTCCGTTGCTATGTGTAACACAGGCACAGACAAGGTACTGATCCCAAGAAACACGCGGCTAGGATGGTTGATCTCTACTGCTTTCCATGATTTTGAACTTAGCGTTCCATTTCTGGGAGGCCTCCCAGAAAACTTGTTTCCATGTCAACACGCAGGGCGAGTCTTGTTCACAAAACCAACACAGGCCATAACCCTCTTTTCAACAAGTGAGTCCAGCCATGACCCAGTCATTAGGTTCGGTCTCAACGGAGAAGAAAGTCTTAGCCTTCGAACTTATAGTGCCCTACCTGTAGACAGGTTTTACGACACTGAAAGGGTCTCAATGGAGCTCCCCAATGAACAAGATCCCACCTCGGTTGCTTCACAGATTGACCAGGTGGTCGCTCAGGCCGACGTCCTGAAAACTGATGAAGAAAGGGACAAGCTTCGCAAAGTTCTCTTAAAATACGAGAAATCATTCTCGACTGACTCTATGGATTGTGGGTTGACCACGATCCACAAAGTGAGCATCCCAACCCCACCTGACGCTCCACCTGCATTCGTCAGACAATACAAGATTCATCTGGCAGCTCATGAACCTATCAGAGAAATCATTGATGACCTGTTGGGAAAAGGTATCATCAGATACTGTAACAGCACTTACTCTGCACCTTTATGGCCAGTGTTAAAACCAAATGGTAAATGAAGACTCACCATTGACTACAGGAAGCTGAACAAACAAGTTCCCTTATCCAGGTGGCCCATGACGCAGCTCCAGCAGGAACTACCTTAAGCGCAGGGGTGACAGGGCGTTCTCTGTAGCAGGCCCAAGACTCTGGAACGAGTTACCGTTGCTCATCAAACAGGCCCCCTCCCTCTCGGTTTTCAAATCCCGGTTAAAAACTCACTACTACTCCATCGCTTTCAATGCCAGCTGATTTGTATTGGATCGTTTGATTTATGATCTGCAATGTTTTTATGTTTTTCGTGTTGTACTTCATTGTCTGTGTTGCCTGTTACGTGTTTGTTTGTCCAGCACTTTGGTGTGGACTTGTTCCTGTTTAAAGTGCTTTATAAATAAAATGGTATGGTATGGTATGGTAAGGTCACCAATGGTAGGTACTTTTCCACCCTCGACATCGCCTCTGGTTTTTGGACCATCCCTGTGCGCGACGAGGACCAGTACAAACTTGCTTTCACGTTTGGTGGTCGTCAATACACCTTTAACAGGTGTCCATTTGGCTATGCTAATTCACCTGCAGAGTTCAACATCTTTTGAACAAAGCATGTCCAGACGCTCACAAGCGTGGGACACTGATTTACGTGGACAATGTCCTTTTGAGGCAGCCAACACTGGATTCACATTTGGCTGAGATCAACCACGTCCTGAATCAACTGAACACTGCTGGTGCTAAGATTTCATTGTCAAAATGCCAGTGGTGCAGATCCAAAGTGGACTACGTTGGCCTACTTGTAGGGCCAGACGGAGTACAACCACAACTGACTCGTACCAAAGGCCTTGACAATCTCAAAGTCCCCACCAATCTCAAAGAACTGCAAAGTTTTCTTGGCGTGTGTAATTACTCGAACCAATTCATAGAGAACTATGCAGACCTGGCTAAACCACTGACTATACTCCTAAAGAAAGACGTTCCGTTTGTCTGGACTGACGAACAACAGCAGGCAATGGACGCTCTTATACATAGGATCAAGTCAGCCCCATGTTTAGCCTACTTGGACTATCACAAGGAGTTTCACTTGGAAGTGGGCTTCTCAGCTCATTGCATGAGTGCAGGTCTGTACCAAATACAAGACAGGGACAAACGTGTAGTGGCCTATGCCAGCAAGACAATGGCAGGCCCCGAGTTGAAATTCTCGGACTGTGAGAAAGCTCTACTGACCACGGTGTGGGCAGTAAAACATTTCTCCAGCTACATTGGTGGACAGAAAATCGTTGTTGAAACACACCAAGGTAACTTTCCTGAACAGCCAACGCATCAGAGATGGTGTGGTTACAAACTCTCGTGTTGCAACGTGGCTCATGGCGCTTCAGAGTTTTGACCTGGACATCTGCTATGGTCAAAATAAGAAGTCACATTTGGGTACTGACTTGGCAATCTGCCAGGATTGCTCAAAAGATGTGCCGGCCTTTCAGTTGCCAGCTAAGGAACGACCCTTGATGACGGAGGATCCGAATCACCACTTCTTTGATGATAATATCTGTAAGGGTATGACATCATTGTACGTGGATGGATCTTCATTCCGCAACGACAACATCTGCAGGGCAGGTGTTGGAGGGGTCCTCCTCCATGACCTTCAGCAGAGCACTTTCAGCTACAGCTTAGGCTTTCAGACTTCTCAGTACGCTGAGATTGTAGGCATCCTAATAGCTCTCCAGTTGGTTGTAGAACATTCCATCAAGACACTAGTCATCTGTACTGACTCTAGCTATGCTCGGTTGAGTTCCGCCTGCCATCTTGCTGTGTGGAAACAGAACGGTTTTCTCACAAGCGACAGGAAGGCGGTGAAACACAAGGAGCTCTTTATGGCGTGTGATCACTTGGTGACGTTACACGACATACAGATCTATTGGAAAAAAGTTCCAGGACATTCAAGAGTCCCAGGCGATGACAAGTACTACAATTACATTGCAGACTCTTTAGCCAAGGAAGGAGCAGATAAAGGTCAGCTATGGTCCTTTGACCCCTCCTGGTTGATCAAGACTCTGCCAATACAACCTACTGTCGAGGTTATGGCAGTCACACGTGCACAGGCCGTAGCCAGACATGCCGACAACGCAGTCTCTGTACGACCTGCACTGACTGACACAGACATCGTCCAACTGCAGAAGTTGGACCCTGCTATCAAGTCCATGATGCCGTACCTGACTGACCCTGACAATAATACTCCGTCCAAAGACGAGCTGGATTCTGATCCAGACTTTAGGGTACTCTATCATCTGCGCTCGCATCTGAAACTAATCAAAGGCATCCTAACTTTTGCCCATGGACCAGCATCCTCACCAGTGTTCGTGGTTCCCCATGGCCACAGGGGGGTGATGTTAGTTCATGCCCATAATCTCCTGTCCGCAGAACACAAAGGAGAGAAAGCCACGCTGACGGCATTGAAACAAATTGCCTATTGGCCTGGTATGAAAAAGGATGTCAAGGACTACATTGAAGGGTGCCTGGTTTGCGCCCAGTTTCAGCCTACCAGACCACTCCACAGAGCACTACTGCAAAGCAGAAGCATTTCATTTCCATGGTCTGACATCCAGTTTGACTGGGTGGGACCACTCACTAAGAGCTCTAGAGGAAATAAATATTTTCTCACGGTAACCTGTGCATTTACCAAATGGGTAGAATGCCTACCAGCTCCTAATGACACAGCACAAACAACTGCTATTTTGCTAATGAATCATGTATTCTCCAGGTTTGGACTTCCCCTTAGGGTGAACTCAGACCAAGGTACACACTTCACAGGTGAAGTGATGAAAGAACTGTGGAATACGCTTGGCGTCAAAGCTGATTTCCATATTGGCTACCACCCACAATCTTCAGGACAAGTAGAGAGAGCAAACAGAACGGTGGTGAGTATTTTGAAGAAATACGTAGCCGCAAACCACAAGGACTGGGACGTGAAACTCCCTTTGGTCCTGATGGCCATTAGGGCCACTCCACACACATCAACTGGCGTCTCTCCCTTCGAGATGATGACCGGTCGACAAATGACTCTCCCTCTACACCTGTTGTACCAACCAGGTGACGCCACCATGGCAACAGCCTACACCACTCAACAATACATGAAAGACTTGAATGTACACCTCCGAGACACTTTTGCTTTTGCCCAGCAAAACCTGGAAAGGTCTGCTGAGGGACGCAAGGCGTACTATGACCAGAAGGCTTCCCATGATGAACTCCAAGTGGGAGACAGAGTCTTGTACTATACTTTCGCCCCCACAGCCGGGAAAGGAGGGTCCGGGACCGGTACTCTCGCCCGCAAACTAATGCCCAGGTGGACGGGACCTCATTTGATAACAGACAAAGTGTCCTCAGTTGTCTACGGAATCAAAATCAGCAAAGGTCGCAAACGGCCAATTGTTAAGTGGGTACATCGAAATCAAATCAAACCTTTTGAGGCGTTCAATGACTCCGCAAATGACGAAGATCTGACAAACTCACCGACTTCATGGGAAAAAAGGTCGTCCAAGCACAGGATAGTAAATATACTAAACAGTTTAAACTATACTAGTTGCGAAAAGAAACCGTTCCAACTAGAACTTAGAAACGCTAAGCATAAAACCCACAACAAAAAACTAACCTTAACAACCGTTTGAATCTGCAGGATTTAATTGACATCGGTTATAAAGCTAAGAACTGTTTTTCTTGTGTGTGACACGTTGGAATTTGACGACCAGAGTGAGTTTGTTGTAGTGAAACGTTGTTTTTAGTTGTTTAATTGCTACTTTTGTTGTTATTGAAGTTGTTATTGTTTTCTGAACACTCCCAGCCAAAAGAGGTTTTGGTTAATGTTAGTTGAAGACTTAAATGGATTTAACTATGCCAACATGCTGTTCATTTTGTTAAAGATCTCAATCTTTGAAGAGTCATTGTAGATCAATACTAGTTAAGGTACTATAATCTACACTGATCTCCCAATCATTTAGGTAGGACCGATTCGATCGTTTCTATTCTAGATCTATTCATTTTGATGAGTCTCGCCATAGACTTCAAAATTTATAGGGAATACCAAATCTTGCGTCGTTCGTCTAAAAGACAACAGACATTTAGACCAAACTAGTTTTCATTTTTTTATTTTAGTTTAACCTAAACTAAGTAATGAATGGAGGAATAGTTTGAAAGAAGAGGCCTTCGTTACAGAAGCCCTCCACATTTCTATAGGTATAGATCCCTATATCTGATTTTTACAGCATTGATCCACCCCTTAATTGGTAATTGTAGCTGATCTAATCCATGATAGCTTACATACCAGGTGCATATAGGTAGGGCTTAATGTAGAATCCCAATCATAAGCCCACCTAAAACCACATAATTGCATGACACATTGAACCAGGGTGGCACCGACTGGAAGCCATCCAGCCTGCAACCTTCGATGTGGGGACCTGCTGCTCCAACGTTGGTCTTCAACCTTCATCCAAGGGCCGCCTCCTCTGCTTCAATCGAGGGATCCCCTCTACATGCTGATTAAAAACCATTCTTGCTGATGAAATCAATAACCCCCATCGTTGTGGATTTACCGTTGTGGATTATAAGACTTTGTTTTCCAAGGGATCACAGACTCAGTTTTCCATGGGTTAACAGACTATGTTTTCCAAAGGATTGAAAGCTTACCGCAATGGGATTACTTACAAACAGTATGGAATTTCCAAAAACATTATGGGAGTATAATTTTGAACTTTTTTTGACTTTTTTTTTTCCACTTGCTGGATTACATAGAGGTCAGAGACATTCGGTGGTATCCTTTCGTGTTGGAACTCATCTCCAAGGACAGGCGATGACTTCCAAAAAGGGGGACTGTAGTGATACAGGCCTTCATGCTTGACCTTCAAGTACACCTCTCTGCATCTCTTTGAAACTCTAAGTGTTACACTTTCTTGAAGCTCTCAAGGAAACAAGTGGACAATTATTTACAATTGTTTACAATTATTTTGAATTAATGAACACCATCTAATCAGATTGAACTTTCTTTTTATTGTGTGTTAATTCAAAATTGATCAACAGTATATTTTTGTCATTTAATGATGATTTACTAAGCTGGTATATTTTAAATATGCCAAAGTTAAGAGAACATCTCAGAATGATCTTGCTTTAAACTGTCTGCTCTATGCAGAATAAGTGTCTAAAGTTGACTGAACAATCCGTTCGTATTTGTTGAACTGTTTTTGGAACGAAGGAAAAGTTCTAGACATAACTTGCTTTCTGTCTCCCGTCCTTTCTAAAAACAATGAATCTGTTCTCAAAACAAAGTACATGGCTTGTTCACATGCACCTGCATCTTCTGACGCATGTTTCTTTGTTTACTGTCTACCCTACCTGTCACTCAGACTAACTGACTTTCAAAGTCACTCCCTCTCTAGTGGTGGACAACCAATCAGCAGGAAGTATGGGACTAAGTCACACCCCCTTCTTAAAGGGACACTTCCTGTATTTTCTCAGGAGTGTCGAAGGAGAAAAGTTTCTAACAACTGGTTTTCTCCTCTGGAAAAAGCTGGGAACGTTCCGGTCATTGTGTCAATTAGACCCACGTTTCAGCTGGAGTTACAGTAAAGCTTACTGTAACTCACTCACTCATCTCCTGAAAGAATTTGTTTTCTGAAGTTTATTTTGAAACTCAGTCAGGACGTTGGCTCCGTTCCTGCCGGGAGAAGCGTTCTTCTTGCTCGTCTGACTCAGCTCACACGCGCGGAGGTCATCTGGACGTGAACTGGACAACACAGTCCGTTAGTGTCCACAAAACTTCAACTCGTATCTCCAAAGACGTACCGTCAACAGGTAACGAGGCGTTGGTTGTGTTCTGAACGTGTGAGAAGCCCAGCTGAGACCTGTATGGGAAGGTTGCCACCCTGGTTGGTTCAAATAATCAACTTCGGTTAACTTAGCTTTCAATCTTTTATCTTCCATTCTATTTCTTCCTTTTCTTAACACAGTGAAACTAAGTAATGTGCCAACAGAAAAGTTCCTAACTGTCTGTTTGATTTTAATTTGAATTCTTGTCAACTTAGTTTAGTAGATCAGAGCTAATATCGATACAAATGTTTAATGTACTTTTATGATAATTTCAATAAAAGGTCTATTTTCTGGTGGACCAACATAAGTTGAAGTCTCTCGTGAAATTACAATTTTTCCTAGTCACAGTTAAAGCAATTTAATACCGGAAAAAGGGTGAACTCGCGAATTGGTGAAAGGTTTGTGCAGATAAGACCTGCTCGGACCTTTCATCCAAAATATAGGTAAGTCAGTAAACTGACCAATAACTCCTATATTATTACACTAACTTTTATAATTCATAAGAGGATTTGTGCTATTTTTATTTAAAATGCAGTACCGGTAATAACTAATTATCTATCAGTAAAAACAAAAAAAACTTATTTACGGGCTCTTACGCTGGCTCTCGTAGCTGCTTGTTTACCTTTTTTCCCCCTTGGTGAGGGAGCAGAGAGGAGGGAGGGTTGGAGGGGGAGGGAGCAGAGGGGAGAACAGACGCGGATCTACCATGTAGGCAAATGATGCCGTTGCCTGGGGCTCCCAATCAGCAGGGGCCCCCCCCGGCCAGTCACCTACATCCCTAACATTGATCCTGCTTGTTAATGTACATTTAACATAAAAATAATTATAGTTACGATGAAAACGATCATTAAAAACGCAATACAAAAACCAGTCGATTTCTGTATCCCCCTACTAAAAATGGACTATTCCATCTTGACATCTTCCGGGTCAGAGGTGAACTTGGATGCTAACGCTGTTTGTGCTCGGTGTCTTCATAAATCCGCAGAGAACCCCGCTGTATCAAGCCAAATTAACGCGGCCGAAGGATTGTATTGGGTGTTTTGTGTTAACCACTCGACGGTGAGTCGTTTGTTTTATGTATTTGGGTTCCTTTTATGAAATAGAAATGCGGTGGCGACATACCCACTCAATTTATGTATTTGAGATTTAAAAGTGGTCTTAGTGATTAAAAGGTCATTGGCCCTCATGCACGAAAATGTTCGTATTCTTATCCTAAATTCCTCCTACTTTTGTTCGTATGAAGTGTTCGTACGAACATGCCACGTCAGATCCAACAAAGTCTTCTATCCACAGGAAACGTGTGTATATGAGCTGTGTAAATAATGATGAATCCCACCTGTTCTATTCACCTGCTCGTGCACGCGGGAGGTTATTTACATAATTCCCACCCCTCAAAACACCATATAAGGCCACGTTTCCTGCCTTCTGACAGCAGGAAGTGTCCATTCATTCAAACACATGAAGTAAAAGGAGGAACTTCACGCGTTCGGAGTTCTGCTCTCAGTGGCGCGGCTATCCCCCCCCCCCGCAAGTGTCGGATGGTCAAATATCTTTAATTTTACTGTGTTACATTATAGTTTCACTTATTCAGAAGAGTGGCACCGCTACCCCCCACCCCCCCCGCAAGTGTCGGATGTGGTTTTGAACAGAAGCATTAAAATGTCTCGAAACTAAAGTTAACTTCATATTAATATTGTAGTGCATATCTTTTGTCTCCCGTGGGTCGTCCAGTATCAGAAATCAAGAATAAATGGTTTGATCTGAAAATGGCTTCAAACATCGCCGCAGCACAGACAGGAGTGGTCAAGGAATAGTCTGAGATGGATGGTCAATAAATGCCACGCTGCGCAAGACGCGTGCCAACATGTTTTGCAGCACAAAGCCCCGCATCCTTTCTGTGCGATGTTGGAAACAAAAACCCCTGTTCCTGGACTCAGAGTGCACGTGTGTCGCAGAAAGTGGTCCAGACTGGTGGGTCTGCTGGTCTCACTGGTCTAGACGCCTGCCCCCCCCCCCGCGCTTCTCCTCCATAGCAGCTCGGTTCTTCAGTGCGCGCGGCTCACGGCTCCATCGCCTGCACAACGCGGCGCACGGAGCTGAGGGCGAGGTGATGGAGGCGGAGGAGGGGGGAAGAGGAGGTGGGGGTGGCACACACGCAGGTTCCAC
>JBBPBX010047818.1:12517-25993 GCA_038048925.1 Garcialebias charrua | reverse complement strand
TATTACAATCTCAAAGGGACAGAGATATTCATCAAACCACAATTCAGAACCAGCTTAAAAGGACGGTCTACCTCAATTCAGGGAATTCGATTGTGGAATGCTCTGGAGAGTGATGTTAAAAATGAAAAATCAATGTATACATTTAAGAAAAAGGTCAAAAAGGACTTGCTCAAAAACTATATATGATGTAATCTTGCGTGTTTGTGTATTACAATTATGTTGTACTTATGATGTACGTTTGTGTATTACAGTTAGAAAAATTAAGTAGAGTTATTCATTTTATGAAGCAGTTTGTGTATTACAGTTAGAAAAATTAAGTAGAATTATTCATTTTTGTGATGAATTTGTGTATTACAATTAGGAAAATTAAGTAGAATTATTCATTTTGTGAACATCTTGATGTTGTGCCATCTTTTAGTTTGTGTATTTCAATTAGAAAAATTAAGTAGAATTAAGTAGAATTATTCATTTTATGATCTAGTTTGTGTATTACAGTTAGGAAAATTAATAAAAAAAAAAAAAAAAAAAAAAATAGGAAAATTAAATAAAATTATAAAAAAAATAAAAAAAATAAAAAAATAATAAAAAAATTAGAATTAGAAAATTAATTAGAATTATGGGTGATGTAGTTTGTGTATTACAGTTAGAAATATTAAGTAGAATTATTCATTTTGTGATCTAGTTTATGTTTTACAGTCAGGAAAATTAAGTAGAATTATTCATTTTGTGATCTAGTTTATGTTTTACAGTCAGGAAAATTAAGTAGAATTATTCATTTTGTGATGTAGTTTGTGTATTACAGTTAAGAAAATAGGTAGAACTATTCATTCTGTGATGTTGCTTGAAAGTTATCATTGGTTGAACAAACTGTGAAATAGGGGCAGATATAATAAGATTTCATCTTCTTTCTGCTCCCTTCATTTTAACCTACTTGTAATCTTGTATCTGATGAAACTGTCTTGTATTGTTCTTTAAAATGAATGAATAAACATCAAATCAAATCAAATCAAATCAAATCAAAATCAGGCTACTGCATTCTGAACCAGTTGTAATAGTGCAATGGTGGTCTGACTGATACCAAACAGGAGTGAATTGCAGTAATCAAGCCTAGATGTGAAAAATGCGTGAATTACTGTCTCCAGGCTATTTTTGGATGATATGGGCTTCAGCCTAGACAGTCGCCTCAGCCGGAAAAAACAGGATTCAACAATCATATTTACATGACTGTTGAGTTTCATGGAATTATCTATTATCACTCCCAGATTTGTGACTTTTTGTTTTTCAGAGAGGGCTAGAGCAGAAAAATTGATGTAATGGTTCGAGATTGTGTCATTGGGAGGGAACAACATGGCTTCAGACTTCTTTTCATTGAAACTTAAGAAATTTAAAGCCATCCAGTCCCTGATGTCAGCCAGGCAGTCGAGCAGAGGTTGAACAGAGCATGTACCATTGTGTCTTAGGGGGAAGTAAATTTGACAGTCATCGGCATAGAAGTGGAAAGGTATGTTGTGTTTCCGGAAAATAGCACCAAGTGGCAGCAGGTATAAGGAGAATAGGAGAGGACCCAGGATGGACCCCTGCGGAACCCCCCATTTAAGTGCCGCCACTACAGAACTAAAATTGTTGATGGAAACATAAAAGGATATGTCAGTGAGGTAGGATCTGAACCAATTGAGGGCTGACCCCGTGATGCCCACCCACTGCTCCAACCTAGCAATGAGGATCTCATGGTCAGTGATGTTGAAAGTGGATGTAATTTCCAATAGGACAAGCAGCACAGAGTCACCAGTGTCTGTGGATAAGAAGATGTCATTAAAAACCTTCAGTAGGGCACCCTGATGCATGCTCAATAATCCAGGTAGAAAAATCTAAAAAAGCTGCTCACATGATCAAGGAGGACCATCAGCCTGACGATGGATCGTTAACACCCTGATGGTTGTTTGCTATTCACAGAGGGCTGAGTGATACTAGCAATAACAGCATTGTAAGTGGGGGACAGTTGAACCCGGAGGCCTCCACCTCTGTTTAATGATGGACGGTTTCTTTTCACAAAGATGGCCTCCTTTACTCCTCTCTCAAACCATTGTTCCTCTCTATCAAGGATGTGAACATCTTCATCCCTGAAAGAGTGACCGCTGGCCTGGAGATGAGTGTAGACTGCAGAGTCCTGACCTGATGATGTTGATCTTCTGTGCTGGGCCATCCTTTTGGCCAGTGGCTGTTTAGTTTCCCCGATGTAAGACTGATCACAGCCCTCCTGACACTGAACAGCATACACAATATTACTCTGTTTGTGCCGGGGGACTGGATCTTTGGGATGAACCAGTCTTTGCCGTAATGTATTTTGGGGTTTAAAAGCCACTGGGACGTTGTGTTTAGAAAATAAACGTCTCAATGTCTCTGAAACTCCCGCAACATACGGAATGACCACTGGTCTGGGTCTGGGTTCCTTCTTTTCACCTGATGGCTGGCTAGAGTCCTGTTTGGGTTTCTTCTCTGCTTTCAGGAAGGCCCAGTTAGGATATCCACATTTCTCTAGAGCCTGTTTTGTGTGTGATTTCTCCTTCTGTCTGGCTCCTGAGTTAGTGGGGACGCTGTCTGCTCTGTGATACAGAGTCCTGATGACTCCTAACTTGTGCTCCAGAGGGTGATGGGAGTCAAACTGTAAATACTGGTCTGTGTGGGTGGGTTTGCGGTACACCTCAGTTTGCAAATTTCCTCTATCAGAAACTGAGACCTCACAGTCCAAGAAAGCCAACCTGCCATTTTTTACATCTTCTCGTGTGAACTTGATATATTTATCCACAGAGTTGATGTGATCAGTGAAATGTTGGACTTCCTGAGATTTAATTTTAACCCAGGTGTCGTCAACATACCTGAACCAATGACTTGGTGGTCTCCCTGAAAACATTCAGTAGGGCAGTTTCAGTGCTGTGGAGAAGTTTCAAACCAGATTGGAATAACTCAAGGACAGTGTGATCCTCCAGCGTGATCCACCAGGAAGCACTTCAACTGGGACTCGACTATTTTCTCTAGAAGTTTAGAAACAAGTGGGAGTCTGGAGACAGGCCGGAAGTTCGATACTACTGAAGGGTCAAGGTTTGGTTTTTCAGGAGAGGTTGAACCGCAGCATGCTTTAATGTTTTTGGCACCACACCAGTGGATAAACTGCTATTTACAATAGCAAGAATGGAAGGACCTAGTGTAGGAAAAACCTCCTTTAGTAGCCGAAGGGGGACCACATCAAAGGGGGAACCAGATGGTTTCAAGCTGCACATGACCTGCTCTAGAGAAGACAGAGAGATTGGTTCAAAATGGTCAAATAGAGTTACAGATTGAGGTGAGATGGATGGATCATGAGTTGGAGGAGGAATGAGAGCCTGGGTGGTCGCAATTTTTCTAAAAAGAAATGTAGTAAGCTCTCACACAGCTCAGTCGAGGCTTCCCGGGGTGATGGCTCAGTGAGGTGGAGAACAGAGTTTAGGGTGGAGAACAGAACTCGTGGATTGTGAGAGTTTGAGGCAATGATATCTGAAAAGTATTGGGATTTAGCAGTTATTACTGCTTTCTGATAATGGCGCCAAATCTCTTTTAGTATTTGAAAAGAGATCGGCAGCCTGACTTTTCTTCATTTGCTCTCCGCCCTCCTGCAAATATTCAACTTGCTATTAAGTCTGAGCTGAATATTTAGTTAGCAAATTAAATATTAAGTTTAAGAAGTAAATGTTTAGCTTAGAAATTAAATATTTACCGGTAGTTAGTAGACTAAATATTTAGCTATAAATTAAATATTTAATTTACACCTAAATATTTATTTTACTAATTAAATATTTAACTTGCAAGTTAAGAATTTAGTTTTAAACTAAATATTTATCGTGTAAATTAAATATTTATTTGGGAACTATGACATTTATAAATGCATGAATAACATGGTGAAAATATGACTTTGAAGAAAAAAAATTTTTTTTCCTATTAAAAGCTAAATAAACCAAAATGTTGATGTTAATTATTGACTGTGCAACTTTACAAATGGCACCCTATTTAAAAAAAAAATCTAGATTTGTCAGTTGACTAGCCTGACAAATATCAGCCCACATGCTCCTGTTACCTGCATGGTCAAGAGTGTAGATGAAGTTATATGTTTTTTTTTTTTTTAAGTTTAGAAGTCAGCAATACTGTTGTTGTTTCTTCTTCTTTTTTTGTGTGTAAAAGTTAAGACAATGAACTAAACAACATGTTTATCTGCAATCAAATGAGCACTTCAGAAGCTTACTCTACCACCCATGTAGCAACCTTGAAAGAACACCATTTATCTAAATTACTGCAATTTAGGTCTGAGTGTGTGTGTGTGTACCCATGTGTGTGATAATTTCATGTCAGGATGATATTAAAGTCCCTGCTTTATGGACTGTAGTAGCTCTGTGACCAGGGCCACAATCTTATACCATTGAGGCTGCAGTGAGCTTGTGTCAGGAATGGCACAGCATTGCCAACTCTTTTGTAACTTTACTTGCTAAGGAAGATAGTCACTGAAAGAAGGACAACATTAAACCTTCTGTTTTGGAAGGTTAGCACAAATTTGATGCTTTCATTTTTTTATGAAAAAATAATTAAAATCATGTCAATTATTTTTAAAAAAAATCATATTCAGCAACATTTTACACTAAAGAAGTGTGGATGTTGTTCAAGGTGTCCAGTGTTTTGGGTTTGACTGACAAGACTAGAGGAGGAGTTCAAGTAACTCGGGGGTCTTTCTTGGGGTATCTCAGGGTCTTGTTCTTGAATTAGGGAAAAATGGAGCGAGAGATCGATAGGCGGATAGGTGTGGCGTCTGCGAAGCGGCCGCTGTACTGGTCTGTCGTGGTGAAGAGAGAGCCGAGTCAAAAGGAGAAGCTCTCAATTTACCAGTCAGTCTACGTTCCTACCCTCATCTATGGTCATGAGCTTCAGTTTGTGACCAAAAGAACGAGCTCATGGATACAAGCGGCCAAAATGAGTTTTCTCCGCAGGGTGTCGGGGCTCTTCTTTTGAGATAGGGTGAGAAGCTCAGTTATCCGGGAGGGACTCAGACTAGAGCCGCTTCTTGACGTCGAGAGGAGCCATTTGAAGTGGCTCAGGCATCTGGTTAGGACTGCCTCCTGGACGCCTCCGTGGTGAGGTGTTCTGGACACGTCACACCGAGAGGAGACCCAGAGGAAGACCCAGGACATGCTGGAGGGTTTCCCAGCTGGCCTGGGAACACATTGGGATTACCCTGGAGGAGCTGGCCCAACTGGCTTTGGAGAGTCTGGGCTCCCTACTTAGGCTGCGACCTCTGCGACCTGACCCCAGATAAGTGGTAGAAAATGGATGGATGGATGGATGGATGGATGACAAGACTAGACCCAGCACATGCAGAATAAAAACTTGTTGACCGGGTTGGGGAATGCATTGGCTCCCTACACCAAACATTTTATTTTACATTATACTGTAGGGTCAGCTGTAGCATTCTAATCTGCTTCAGGCTCTCCCATATTTTTTTGCATGCATGTTAGGCTGATTGGTAACTCTAAATTGTCCCTAGGTGTGAATGAAAGAGTGAATGTTTTTTTGTTGTTGTCTCATTTGTCTCTATGGGCCATGTGATGGACTTGCAACCCATCCAGGTTGTACCCCACCCCTCGCACAGTAATTGCTGGACATGGGCATCGGCGACCCCGTGACCCAAAAGGGAAGAAGCAGGTAAAAGATAATGGATGGATGGATGGGTCAGGTGACTTGAAGTCACTGCCTGTCAGAAAACCATCCCATTAACTATTACTTAGAGATACATTTTTTTAAAAATAATCTGTCAGATTCTGCTTTTGTTTTGTTGTAAGACTTGCATGTATGGGGTACATTTATATTAAGATTCTTGTTTTGTTATCCCCCCCTCCCCCCTCCCCCCAGTTTATCAGTTCCACTGTGTTCCTTTGTGCCATATCTGACTACTGGTTTCCCATCAGCCTCAAATCCATATGACTGTCAGTTGTTTGCATTTATTCACTGGCACTTTCTGATGATAGTACTTCCTGTGTTTCTCTTGGTGAATCCATGTGTTCCCTGTGATTACTTCCTGGAGATCTGTAAGTAGTTTTGCTGCCACAACAGCATTTTGTTTTGGTTTTCATGACAATAGGTTGTTTTTAAGCTCCTCATGTCAGTCTGCATTCCTGTGCCTAAAACCTCCTGAAATTGAGACATAATTATTGGTATTCCTCTACAGCTGATTGACCTGTACAGCTAATCTTATTTCACCAATACAAAAAATGGTTGTACCTTACCAAGTTACATATAATGAGGTAAAGTTTATGTGGTAGTACCAAGTCATCCTCAACACATACTATGTATATTAACGCATCTCGCAACGGGTGGCTGTCATGGTCATCGTGTATTAAAACCTGTCATGAAACGCATAATGTCATACGTATTCCTTCAAAAATGCCAGCCCTCTAATCTTCTTTCATTTTCCTATTCATCCATTTTTTTTTCTGGGTATGCACCTAGCACTTGCAAGTACCTAGCTGTTTTTGTTGTTGTTACATTTTAATAAAAAAAGCATTTTATTTTCACTTGTTATTTTCAGTTTGTATGCATCCTTTATGATTGTCTATTGTTGTATTTGTTGTCCACTGTTGTCATCACTGTTTGTTAAAATCAGGTCTCTCTTGTAAATGAGTCCCCGAGGCTGAGTGGGATTAACCTGTATACATAAAAGTTGAATGAATGAAATACAGTATCCAAACTGATTTTTACTTGATTCTCTTGGGTTTTTTTTGCCAGTCACAACAAACAGTACTCTAAATTAGTGTGTGATTAACATTTTATTAAATTTATGACCCCTGCAAGGTGAGGGTTATGACTCTGCAGGACATTTGTTTGTGAGTAGGTAGGTGGGTGTGTGCCACTTTACTGTTAAAGGGGAGCAAAAAAATATTTCCTTTTAAAATATGAAGCAGGTTGCCTTTCTTCACTGTTATCTAATTTACTGTCTGAAAGTAAGAAACCTCTTCTTCTGTGGTGTGGTGCATCATTAGGAGAGCAAAGTGATGAGACTAGATGACAAGCCTCGACTTTAAAACACATCATTTTAGGAAAAAACCCACAGAGATTTAATGAAAGTGCATAACTGGAGGGCTAAACACCCACACACTTTACACACACAAGCGTGCGCGCACATGCACCTGCACCTGCACATAAGGTGAACTCTGGTACACTGAGGCATATTTTCCGTATAATAACAGTAATTGTTACTAAGTTACGCCACATTAAGGAGAAGAAAATATTGAAATGATGCGAACACACATGTACAGCTCCATCAAACATAATAATTTGCACAAACCAGGATTCAATATTCTGTGAACTTTTGTGGGGTCATTTATAATGCGTGGGAAGACTGATGGACAAGTTGGATTACCCTTGTGAGCAATCCAACTTGTCCTTGATACAGTAGCTACAAAACTCTTTACATTCTTCCTTAAAGTGAAAATGTCTCACAGTAAGGTTGGGTGGCATCTACTGAATCTCTTTTTTTTTTTCTTTCTACAATATGAGCATCTGCCAAGAAATGTTTTTTACTTTATTTGATTTCAGTATATAATTTTTGAATTATTATTTTTTTAAATGTCATTTAATTATTTTTACTAAAATGCAGCATGGCAGCACAGTGGCACAACTAGTAGAGCTGCTGCCTCTCAGCAAGAAGGTCGCCAGTTCAAATCCCAGTCCGGGGGCCTCTCTGGGTGGAGTTTGCATGTTCTCTCCGTGCATGTGTGGGTTTTCTCTGGGTATTCTGCTTTCCTCCCACAGACCAAAAACATGCATGTTAGGCTCATTGGTAACTCTAAAATTTAACATATTCAAAAACTCACCAAACTTCACCCAAAATTGTCCCCCAACTAAAATTTTATGATTCTGGTGTAATCGCAAGTGGGCGTGGCCTAACTGCTCAACAGCGCCCCCTAACGTGAGTTGGGGAAAACCGTAAGTCGTACAGATCTGAAACTCGGTACATAGGTAGATCTCCCCAATTCAAGAAAAAAAGTCTCTTGGAGGTACCCTCTAAAATGCACAGGTAGGCGGCCATTTTGGGTCAAAGGTCAAATTTTGGTCATTTTTCAGTTTTACTCATGTCGAACTTTGACGAACTCCTTCTCAGGCGTTCGACCTATCGGCTTCATTCTTGGTCAGAATGCAGTTAAGGCATGGGCCTTTAAAAGTTATCAATAAAATTGACTTTTCGTATATGTTCAGGGGGCGTGGTGGAGCGGTGAACTTGGCGTACTCGCCGAAACAAACGAAACGCTATAACTTTGTCAGTTAAAGGTCAATTGACACCAAACTTGGCATGAGGGATCCTGGTTGGATGCTTGACGATCCTATGTTGTCATAGTCTGACCTCACCTAAGCCCCGCCCCCTCAGAACAGGAAGTGACTTTTTTTGCTTGGAAAGCTCCAACTCTGGCTCTCTTGACCTAATCCAGATGATCTTGTGTCAGATGACTGATAACAAGTTGGTCTCACTTGCTTTAAAGCGCCAAAGGTTTTCAGCAGAGGGCGTGGCCGTGGCAGTGCGGCGAAGTCACAGGTCACGCCACCGCCATACGTTTTGCTCTAGATTCCACATGTTTCAGCCCAGCTTCACCAAACTCACTGACATCGATCCTTGTTCACCCCCCTACAGGATTCCATTGCAATACTTGGTGGGCGTGGCCTAATTCCTCAACAGCGCCCTCTAGAATATTTAAAAAAAACAGCCCCCAGCCATGCTTTATCCCAGAATAATGAAACTTGGTACACATGTGTATCTCATCAGGAGCTACAAAAAAGTCTCTTGGAGCAATGGTCCAAAGCCAACAGGAAGTCGGCCATTTTAGGTCAAAGTCACAATTTGGTCTATTTCATTTACGTCATATCTGAGCGAACTCGTCCTAGAGCTTTCGAGATCCAGGCGTCAAACTCGGTCAGCACTATCTTGAGGCATTGAAGGTCAAAAGTTATCAAAAGAATTTTTCTATGTCAAAGCATGTGGGCGTGGCCAAGCCTCAAATCTGGCCATTCTCCATGAAACATCAAGCTAAAATAACTTCCTAATATAAGCTCCCAGCTGCACCAAATTCACTAAGATCTATATTTATCCATCCCTCGACAGGACTGCAGTCCAATATGTAGTGGGCGTGGCCTGATTCTTCCAGAGCGCCCCCTAGAATTTAGTTTAAAAATCAGCCCCCAGCCATGCTTTATCCCAGAATTATGAAACGTGGTATACATGTGTAAATTGTCAGGACCTACAAAAAAGTCTCTTGGAACCCTGGTCCAAAACCAACAGGAAGTCGGCCATTTTGGATCAAAAGGTAGTTTTGGTCATAAATTTCACACCTTTCTGGTGGTTTAAAGCCACTCTATCTCTCACGCCCTTGACATAGTCAAGATGATCCTGTGCTAGAAGACAGATAATACATTGATCTGATGTGTTTTAAAACACTTGAAGGTTTCGTTGGAGGATGTGGGCGTGGTTGTGGCAGCGTGGCGAAGACAAGACTAGCAGGCAATGCTGGAGCTCTGGAGTTTGCATGTGATTTTGAATATTTGGCAAATGCGCACCATGATATCGACTAGGCGGACTAGCTAGAGTTCCCACGCTCGCCACAATAAGGCCGGAGCGGCGCTAAGCTGCGAGGGCCTCAACGCCGCTTGCGGCTTTAATTATTATTATTATTATTAACTGAGTGAGGAGTTGGGAGTGACTGGCAGATAGATTTGTAAATCTATCTAACCGGGGCGACCGTGGCACAGTGGTAATGGCAGTCGACCCCCAATCAGAAGGTTGGAGGTTCGAATCCCGCATCCGCCCACCATGTGTCGTTGTGTCCCTGGGCAAGACACTTAACCCCGAGTTGCTCCCGGTAGGTCTGGATGGCGCCTTGCAAGGCAGGCTACCACTACCGGTGTATGAATGTGTGAATGAATGGGTGGATGGCTGGTATTGTAAAGCGCTTTGGGGTTCCTCACAGGGGGCTAGAAAGCGCTATATAAATAAGCTCCATTTACCATTTACCATAAAATTGTCCCTAGGTGTGTGTGAGAAAGACATTGAATGTTTTTATTTATTTATGTGGCTTTTGATGGACTTGCGAGTTGTCCAGGGTGTGCCCCGTCCCTTGCACAGTGATTGCTGGACATGGGCACCGGCGACCCCCGTGACCCAATATGGAAGAAGCAGGTAAAAGATAATGGATGGATGGATGAAGATGCAGCACAAAATACATTTTTAATGCTTGTTGCATGATGAAATAAAGCAGTTTAAGCTTAAATGAAAGGCCTAGTATTCCTTAAAGGAATTCAGTTGTCCCTTGCTATTTCGTGGTTTGACTTTCACAGACTTGCTCTATCGCTGTTTGTCAAAAAAATGAATAAATAAATAAAAATTGTACAGTTCAGTAGAGTACACAACATACGATTGTCAACCTTACAGTAATATTATTGTACTCACGTGGTATGTGTTGGGAATCACCTGAGCTACAACCACATCAAAGTTCTGCTCAAAATCTGTAACCATATTTGTTAAACTAAACCATTTTCCTCTGTCAAACAATGCACAATTGATTATTTTTTCCTGTTTCTAGGCTGCTGTTCAGTTAATGTGAAGCCAGTCTCTTTGGTGATGTTGTCATATTAAATTGTGGAAAATAATTTCAATAAAAGGAACTTTTATAAGGACAAAAATGCACGTGGAACCCACGACTGACATGCACATTCAAACAAGGTCTTGACACATAATCAATAGCTTAGACCTCAGGCTGTTTGAACAATTCAGTGGTAATTTACAACCATTTCCATCAGCATCTACCATGCAGTGGCATTAAAATTTCTTATCCTTGAAACTAATACAGTAGATGATGAATCGATCTTTCACTTTGCTCTTCATCCTCCTATAAATTCTTGTGGTGAAATGAAGGTGTCCCTGAGTTGGACCGCAAGCAATATTTTATGTATTGTTGGCACTCTAGTGTCCAAATACTGTGGAAAGATTGGTCAATTGGAGGATTTTGTTACTCTGAGTTCATCCAACCTACAACCTTGATTAAATATGTGCATTTTTAAATGTTATTTTCATGATGACAAGTTAACGTTTAAGTTTCAAAAGGATGCAGATGCTCATGCCAAGCAGCCAGATGGAATAAATAAAAAGGTCTTTTTTATTAAATCTTACTGGGCAGCGTAGGTGAAGGCTGGCAGGGAAAATAAGATAAAGCTGCACCTTGTGATCCAGGAATGAAAAGGTACACAGAAAATATTCCGTGTGATATGATGGTTTCTGCAGACAAACAATATTTCTTATTTTATTTCATATTAATTATTTTGTATTATTGTTTGTTTAAACTGGAGGTTATATTTCCGTCCTTAACATAATTGCATTAGATGGATTTAGATTCAATCAACTAAACTAAATTAAACTATATTTAAAGAAAAAGTACAAACAAAAAATGGAACAAAATTGTAATTTAAACAGTCCATTGCATTGAATGCTCCTTCAGTCATTCTCTCCACTGAACAGAAACAGTAAAAAAAAAAAATCATGATGTGACATTCAAACTTTTCCAATCGTCTTGAAAACAGAATAGGAGAATGAAAAATAAATGCTGTGAGAGTGGTTTTGCTTACGCCTGAGTGTGTAAATCAAAAAGCCCATACAGTGCACATATAGTAGCGCTCACATCTTTATTGGTTGTGTCAGGAGAAATTTGTAAGAGAGGTCATTGAGTTGTGCAGACAAGCAACCACACAATAAAAGGTAAAGCATGTATTTTGCTTCCTCGTGAAAAAAACAATCAGGAAATACCAGAAACAGAATGTTTTAGTTTTATTTTAACTCTGCAATAACAGCATTTAGCTGCAAAGTACAATATTTTCAAGAACTCCTAATGCTTCTGATGACGCTAATATTTAGTTTGTGCTCTTAACCTGGGAAGAAAGATCAGAAGACCCAGTTGAGAGCTAAAACCAAGCAGAGAGGTGGGAGAAGGCAGACAGTGGGGATGAATAGGGATGATAAAGAACCAGGACCCAGGCAAGGTTTATCCCCAGGGCTTGTTCCATGGCTCTGTTCCTCCAGTCTGAGGGCCCCTTTAGGAGGTTAGGGTCAGACAGCAGCACAAATCAATGGGCTGGGAAGGGACTGTGAGGCTCCATGCTAATACCTGCTCGATGATAAGACTGCCTGCTGAATCCCTGCTGGGTAATGTCATCCATCACCCTGCTGATGCCACAAGCACACGCTGAGAAGGAGGAAGAAAACGCACAGAATTATACAGATAGATGGCAGGGGATTTCTCCTGTGCCTTTTGCTGTACATCCCAGAGCTGATTTTAATAAAAGTGGTAATATCGCAGCAGGAACTCCTTGCAATGTGTCTCCGGTCCTTCAGACTGAGAGATAAATGTGGCTCTTGCAAGTCTCGTGGGACACAGAGATGTTAATCCATATATTACTTGCCCCAGCCTGGGCAACGCAGCACTGATACATCATTGTAGCTATTGATTGAACCCTGTCCTGACAGGGACTGCTAAATGAGATATCTCATCCTCAGGAGCAAAGCCAACTATTCATTTTCTAACTAGAGGCCACTGTCTGGACAGTGTTGGTTTACTTCAAGTTTAATTTCATTTCATGAAAGGTCTTTGGGGCATTGTTTTAAATTATTCTCTGTCTCCTGAGCGCAGTGGCTTGTCTTTTTTGTTTTTCAGACTCATCATCTCCAACAGTGGAGCTGTAGTAGTCTGTTAGAAAAGAACAACAGAATTTGTGCATCCACTCTTTCAACCTTAATTTATATGGGTTAGTCTCAATGAGCCTCGAGGACTCATTTACAAGAGAGATCTGTTTTTAACAAAGAGTGATGACAACAGAAGACAATCGTAAAAGAAAGCAAAAACATTGGGGGGGAAAATGAAAGAAAATTATATTTGAAAAAAAAAATCCCAAGCTACATTGTAAAGTGATGTAGAAAACTAAAATCAGGAACATGTTTGCATTGGTTTTTGCCATGAACTTAGCAGATGTTTGAAGCCACTTAGAGAGGTCAAAGCCGAGAGCTTCAGCTCTTTTTTGCAAGATATTCCAGGAAACCGGAGCGGAGTAGGAGAAGGCCCTTTTGCCTAGTTCAGTCCTCACTGACAGAACACTGCAAGTAATCATGTCCTGAGAGTGCACGCTGTAGCTGCACTCATGCAGAGACATGCAGGAGGAGATGTATGAAGGCAGCAGACCAAGAAGTGATTTAAAGATGAAAATCTCCCAGTGAGAGAGTCTGCGTGAATTTAATGATGACCAGTTAACCAGAGAATACAGGGTGCAGTGGTGGGTATGGTAATTACAGCCAGTTATGAATCTTAGCGCACCGTGATAGACAACATCCAACATCTGCAGGGTGCTTGTAGGAACATTCATGTAGATAAT